>JAJLZO010000182.1:0-46170 GCA_030572215.1 Limtongozyma cylindracea
GGGCTGCGGGGGGGTGGTCCGGTGGGAATAGAGTGCGTAATTGGGTCTGGCCATTGGTCGAGAGATCCCAGTGGTGACCAGCCTTCTACCTTGTGTTGTCCGTGTGATTGGTGGTTTCCTGGTGGGGGGGCAAGTGTCCCTCTAGCCACCCACCCCCTCCTGCTCCCACTCCCCCGCACTCTCCCGCTCCCAATTACCCCAGGTATTCTTACCGTGTTGATCAACTCGATAACACCATCGCCAGTTGATTTCCCCGCATTCCCATCTCGCCTTCTCCCAATGCCACCGTCCCCCATGCGCCTTCTTCTCCTCGGAGCCCCCGGCTCCGGCAAGGGGACCCAGACCACCCGCCTCCTCAAGCAGTTCCCCTCTCTCCACCCCCTTCTGCTGGGCGACCTCCTTCGCAACGAAATGGCCCGCCAGTCCCCCGTGGGTTTGGCCGCCGCCGAGTACATCCGCCGCGGCGAGTTGGTGCCCGACGCCACCATGGTGCAGGTGGTGACATCCACACTCCAAGCCTCGGACTGGTTCGGCCCCGGCGCGTCGTGGCTCTTGGACGGCTTCCCCCGGACCCGGCCCCAGGCCGAGGCCTTGCACACGGCATTGACCACCACCGCCACTCCGTTGAACTGCGTGGTGGAGTTGGCGGTTCCCGACGAGGTGATCCTCTCGAGAATCACCTCCCGCTGGATCCACGCCCCGTCGGGCCGCGTGTACAACACCGACTACAACCCCCCCAAAGTGCCGTTCACGGACGACGTGACGGGCGAGCCGTTGAGCCAGCGTCCCGACGACACCGAGGAGGTGTTCCGTAAGCGCATGGCCACCTACCACCAGCAGCTCGGCCCGCTCCGGGCCTTCTACACGGCCCAGGGCATCTACCACCAGGTTGGTGGAGACACGAGCGATGTCATCTTTCCCAAGTTGACAAACTTGTTGCATAGCCAATTCAGTCTCTAGATGCGCTTCTTCATCGACGACCTCCCGGTGATCTTTCCGTACCCACGGATCTATCCCGAGCAGTATGCCTACATGAGCGACATCAAGAAGACCCTCGACACGGGCGGCAACTGCATCCTCGAAATGCCCTCGGGCACCGGCAAGACGGTCCTGTTGTTGTCGCTAACGGTGGCGTACCTGATGCACCACTTGGACCACCGCAAGATCATCTACTGCCTGAGAACCATGCTGGAGATCGAAAAGGCCTTGGTGGAGTTGACTGCTCTCATGGCGTACCGCGAGAAGGAGTTGGGATACAAGGAGGAGTTCCGCGGCTTGGGCTTGACCTCGCGCAAAAACTTGTGTCTCAACCCAGCCGTTCTGCAGGAACAGCGTGGCACGCTTGTGGACGAGCAGTGCCGGAGATTGACCAACGGCCGGCTCAAGGAACGACTCAAGGAGGAGGCGGTGGCCGAGGGCCGAGACGAAAACCTGATCGACACCTCCAGGCTCTGTTCCTACCACGAAAAGCTCTATGACTTTGACCCCACCAACCTCATCCCCCCGGGCGTGTACTCCTTTGACGCGCTCACCGAGTACTGCCGGCTGCAGGGCACCTGCCCGTACTTTACCGTCCGGCGCATGATGCCGCTCTGCAACATTGTCATCTACTCATACCACTACCTCCTCGACCCCAAGATTGCCGAGCGGGTGCTGCGCGAGCTCTCGCTGGACAGCATTGTCATCTTCGACGAGGCCCACAACATCGACAACGTGTGCATCGAGTCCCTCCTGCTCGACCTCACCGAAGACGTGCTCCACAAGGCCACCCGCGGCGCCAACGCCTTGAACGCCAAGGTGTCGGACCTCAAAAAACACGACCTGGAGAAGCTCCAGCACGAGTACGAGCAGTTGGTGGCCGGGCTCCGCGAGCTGGAAATCGCCCGCCTGGAGGAGTTGTTTGTGCAGAACCCTGTGCTTCCCAACGACCTCCTCCAGGAGGCCATCCCCGGCAACATCCGCCGTGCCGAACACTTTGTGCTGTTCCTCAAGCGCTTTATCGAGTACTTGAAGACCCGCATGAAGGTGTTGCACGTGGTGCTGGAGACCCCCACCTCCTTCCTCCAGCACCTCAAGCAGTTGACCTACATCGACCGCAAACCGCTCCGGTTCACCTCCGAGCGGCTCTCGCTTCTTGTGCGCACGTTGGAGCTTGCCGAGGTGGACGACTTTACCGCACTCAAGGACATTGCCACCTTTGCCACGCTTGTGCTGACGTACGAGCTGGGCTTCCAGCTTATTCTCGAGCCGTTTGAAACCGAGGGTTCCACCGTGCCCAACCCCATTCTCCGGTTCACCTGTCTTGATGCCAGCATTGCCATGAAGCCCGTGTTCCAGCGCTTCCGCCTGGTGATCATCACCTCCGGCACCATCTCGCCCTTGGACATGTACCCACGCATGCTCGACTTTCAAACCGTGTTGCAGGAGCTGTACGCCATGACGCTTGCCCGGAGACTGTTTCTCCCGATGATTGTCACCAAGGGACCCGACCAGGTGCAGATCTCGTCGCGGTTTGAGATCCGCAACGACCCGCTGGTGGTGCGCAACTACGGTCTGTTGTTGGTGGAGTACGCCAAGATCACCCCCGACGGACTCGTGGTGTTTTTCCCGCTGTACCTCTACATGGAGCTGATCATTCTGCAGTGGCAGACCATGGGCATTCTTGACGAGGTGTGGAAACACAAGATCATTCTTGTCGAGACGCCCGACGCCCAGGAAACCACGCTTGCGTTGGAAACGTACCGCACGGCGTGTCTGAACGGCAGGGGCGCGGTTCTTCTCTCGGTGGCTCGAGGCAAGGTGCTGGAGGGGATTGATTTCGACCACCAGTACGGCCGGTGTGTGCTCATGCTCGGGATTCCTTTCCAGTACACCGAGCTGCGGATCTTGAAGGCCCGGCTCGAGTTCTTGCGCGACACGTACCAGATCAAGGAGAGCGATTTTCTCTCGTTCGACGCCATGCGCCATGCTGCCCAGTGCCTTGGTCGTGTGCTCCGAGGCAAGGACGACTATGGCGTGATGGTGATGGCAGACCACCGGTTCAAAAAGCGCAAGACCCAGCTTCCCAAGTGGATTGCCCATGGGTTGTTGGACGCCGACACCAACCTCAGCACCGACATGCTGGTGGCAAGTGCCAAGAAGTTCTTGCGGACCATGGCGCAGCCCTCGGACCCCAAGGACCAGGAGGGGGTTTCTGTCTGGTCGTTGGAGCAGTTGGAGAAGTTCCAGGCCGACCAGCGTGAGTTTGACGACCAGGAGTTTGAAATGGATCCGGACGAGGAGATGGAGTTGGAGCAGGCCTTGGAGGACATGGCCTAGGCCCGCGTGGCGTGGAGTCGCATGGCGTGGAGTCGCATGGCGTGGAGTCGCATGGCGCGGAGTCGCATGGCGCGGAGTCTCATGACCTGGACCCCGTGGCCTGAACCCCCATGGCCTGGACCCCGTGGCCTGGACCCCCATGGCCTGGACCCACGTGGCCCAGACTCCGACAAGCAATGGTTTCCGAACTAGTATTATACTTGGGTGTCGTCTACACGATGCACACCGCTTACACGATCACACAGCACCCGCTGCCCTCCTTGGTCTTGGGAGCCGGGGCCAGGGCCGGCTTGCTCGCTGCCGGCTTCTCGGCCTTTGCGGTCTTCTCCACCTTCTCCACCACCGGCTCGTCCTTGGCCTCGGTGTTGCCCTCGCCCGTCAACTTCAACAAAGTCTCGGCAAACGTCTTGCCCTGGATCTCGGCAATCTCCAACTCCACCGCACTGGCCTCTCTGGAACCATCGCCCCCGGCAAAGACACCGGCTCCGTACGGCGTCAGGCCCTGGGCCTCCTCCACCGAGCTGGCCTGGGCAAAGGTGTTCTTGTAGCCAAGCGGCACGTACAACATGCCGTGGTGGGTGAGGTACGAGAGGAACGTGCGCACCGTCTCGGCCAGCCCGCCACCAATGGTGCCCACCAGCACAAACACACCGGCCGGCTTGCCGGACAAGGCACCCTTGGCCCAGAGCCCGCCCGTCAGGTCAGTGAAGGCAGAGATCTGGGCGGGGGCCGAGCCAAACCGCGTGGGGAACCCAAAGAGAATGCCGTCCGCCTCCTCCAAGGTCTCCGGGGTGGCAATGGGGTAGCTGCGCTTCGGGGGGGCGTGCATCTTGGTGAGCACCTCCTGGGGCAAGGTCTCGGGCACCTGGTAGATGGTGGCCTTGACGCCTGTGGCGTCCACGCCGGCCTTGACGCTCTCGGCAAGCGCGTTGATGTGGCCGTAGGTGGAGTATGTGACAATGGCAATGCGCGTCATGATGGGTTGGGGGACAGCGAGGGCGGCTGCGCACTACATATACCACCGATCACGTTGTCGTGCTCCGTCAGCCATGCTAATGCATTTGTCATTGCCAGCATGGGACTGCAGCGGCATGCAGCAAAACCGCGTCTTCCGTGCGTCTTGACGCAATTATTTCGTAATGCGCCGCATAATCGTGCAGCGAGGCTGGCGCTGTGCTGGCGAGGTTGACAAATACGCCATGGTGCCGGCGGCTCGCGTCACGGAGCGCCGCGTGTATATAAACAGGCACCACCAGCACCTCCTGCTTGCCCATCACCCACACACACTCCACAATGGCTCCCAAGATCGCAATCGTCATCTACTCCACCTACGGCCACATTGTCAAGATGGCCGAGGCCGTGAAGGCCGGTGTCGAGGCGGCCGGCAACACCGCCACCATCTACCAGGTGCCCGAGACTCTCCCCGAGGAGGTGCTCACCAAGATGTACGCGGCCCCCAAGCCCGACTACCCCATTGCCACCACCGAGACGTTGACCCAGTACGACGGCTTCTTGTTCGGCATCCCCACCCGCTTCGGCTCCTTCCCTGCCCAGTGGAAGTCCTTCTGGGACGCCACCGGTGGTCTCTGGGCCGCGGGTGCTCTCCACGGCAAGGCTGCTGGCTTCTTTGTGCTGACCGGCGGTCTTGGCGGTGGCCAGGAGACCACGGTGTTGAACCTGTTGTCGGTGCTCACCCACCACGGCATCATCTACGTGCCGCTTGGCTACAAGAACACCTTTGCCCAGGTGTCTGACGCCACTGTGGTGAGAGGCGGCTCTCCCTGGGGTGCTGGCACCATTGCTGCTGGCGACGGTTCCAGACAGCCCAGCGAGTTGGAGTTGGAGGTGGCCACCATCCAGGGTAAGGCCTTTGCCGAGACCATTGCCAAGTTCTAGGCAGCGTATAGGTTGATACAATGAGATAAGCAATCGAGCAGGATTACGAGCAGAATTACGGACGGGGCTGGGGCGGGGCTGGAGCGAGGCTTGGCCAAAGTGCGTGGGGCAAAGAACCCTGAGCCAGAAACGGCCGAAACACATCTGCCAGCCCCCTGTCCCGGGGCGTGCGGTCAGCCCCAGACGCCGATGGTGCTGGGAGGTTTCCAGAATGGATAGAAGCTAGCACTGTTCCGGGGGTATGTAGACTACACACCGGGCACGCCTGGTGTCTACGCAAACTCCTTGTCGTAGCCCACAAACACAAAGCGGTACTTGACGTCGCCCTTCTCCAATCTCGTCAACGCCTCGTGCACGCCCTCCTTCAGGATCTGGATCTCCTCGATCCACGGCTCCACGCCCTTGTCGGCGCACAACTGGAGCAACTCCTCGGCGTCAGCAGGCGAGCCGATGGCAGAACCGCCCACGCGCGCACCGGAACGCACCAACGCAATGGGGTGCACCGTGAACTGCTCGTCGATCGAGCCAATGCCCACGTTGATGATGTTGCCAAAGGGGCGAAGCGTGGAGAGGTACTTGTCGAGCGGGAACGTGTCGTTGGAAGACGCGCAGTTGACAAGAAGATCAAACGTGTCGTCGAGCTCCTTCTCCCAGTCGTCAGACTCGGCCGTGGCAACGTACTTGCTGGCACCAAGCTTGAGCGCGTCCTCGCGCTTGTTGGAGCGACGGGAGAAGGCAACCACCTCGTAGCCCATCGCCTTGGCAATCTGGATGGCCATGGAGCCAAGACCGCCAAGACCAATGATGCCCACCACCGGCTTCTCCACGCCGGCGGGGATGGAGTACTTCAAGGGCGAGTACACGGTCAAGCCGCCGCACAAAAGCGGAGCAGCGTGGACCGACTTCAAGGCGTCCGGCACCGGCACGGCAAAGTGCTCGTGCAAGCGGATGTGCGAGGCGTAGCCACCCTGCGACACGTATCCATCGGGGTACACGCCGTTGTAGGTGCCCACCCGGGAAACCTTGCAGTAGGACTCCTGGTTCTCATGGCAGCGGCGGCAGCTCATGCACGAACCGGCCTGGGCACCAATGGCCACGCGGTCGCCCACCTTGCGAGTGGCCTTCGGGCCCGCCTTCACCACCCGGCCCACAATCTCGTGGCCCACCACCTGGGTGGTGTTGGGCTTGAGAGAACCCCACGTGCCGTTGATGGTGTGGAGGTCGCTGGCACACACGCCGCCAGCCTCGATCTGCACATCCACGTCGTAGTCGCCAAAGGCCTTCGGGGGGTAGTCCACCTTGACCGGGTCAGCCCAGTCCTTGGTGTCGGCAACGCCAAAGCCAGTGAAGGAGGTCGGGTAGGAGGCCATTGAGAATTGGATGAAGAGGGGGGATACGGGGCTGCTTTTATACCCAGATCGGCAGTTGCTCGACACTGCCACCGACTGTGGCTTCTGTGCGCACAGAAACACGACCATTTGTAATCACAACATGCATGGTGTGGCGATAAGAAGCGTAAATCTGGCGGAGAGGTCTGGGCCGGTGGGGAGGTCTGGACCGGCGGGGGAGACGGTGGGCCCTGGGCCAATGGATGCGGGGAGACATGTACCGGCGGCCTACAACTTTGAGGGTCTTGGGCTGGGGGAAAACTCCTTGCTGTGGCCAACAAGGACGAAGCGGTACTTGACGTCGCCCTTCTCCAATCTCGTCAACGCTTCGTGCACGCCCTCCTTCAGGATCTGGATCTCCTCGATCCACGGCTCCACGCCCTTGTCGGCGCACAACTGGAGCAACTCCTCGGCGTCACCAGGCGAGCCAATAGACGACCCACCAAGACGGCCACCCGACAGCAACAACGCAAACGGGCGCACGGTGAAGGTTTC
Source organism: Limtongozyma cylindracea (assembly GCA_030572215.1). Classification (NCBI taxonomy): domain Eukaryota; kingdom Fungi; phylum Ascomycota; class Pichiomycetes; order Serinales; family Debaryomycetaceae; genus Limtongozyma; species Limtongozyma cylindracea. The sequence goes on from JAJLZO010000182.1 coordinate 7,098, forward strand.
CCCAGCAGGGCCTGCTGCCACAGAGATCAAGTTGCACATGGGACGAAGTGTTCTCAAGTACTTGTTGAGGGGGAACGAGTCGTTGGAAGACGCGCAGTTGAGGAGGAGGTGGAACTTGTCATACAATGCCTTTTCCCAGTCGTCGCTTTCAGCAGTGGCAATGTACTCATTCGCACCGAGCTTGAGCGCGTCCTCACGCTTGTTGGAGCGGCGCGAGAAGGCAACCACCTCGTAGCCCATCGCCTTGGCAATCTGGATGGCCATGGAGCCAAGACCGCCAATGCCAATGATGCCAACCACCGGCTTCTCCACACCAGCAGGCACAGAGTACTTCAAGGGCGAGTACACGGTCAAGCCACCACACAAGAGAGGCGCAGCGTGGACCGACTTCAAGGCGTCCGGCACCGGCACGGCAAAGTGCTCGTGCAAGCGGATGTGCGAGGCGTAGCCACCCTGCGACACGTACCCATCGGGGTACTTTCCAGCATATGTTCCCACCTGCTTGCGACAATAAGGCTCCTGGTTCTCGTGGCAACGGCGGCAGCTCATGCACGAGCCGGCCTGGGCACCAATGGCCACGCGGTCGCCCACCTTGCGAGTGGCCTTCGGGCCCGCCTTCACCACCCGGCCCACAATCTCGTGGCCCACCACCTGCTCCCTGGGGTTGATGATTCGACCCCACGAGCCGTTGATGGTGTGGAGGTCACTGGCGCACACACCAGAAGCCTCGATCTGCACATCCACGTCGTAGTCGCCAAAGGCCTTCGGGGGGTAGTCCACCTTGACCGGGTCAGCCCAGTCCTTGGTGTCGGCAACGCCAAAGCCAGTGAAGGAGGTCGGGTAGGAGGCCATTGAGAATTGGATGAAGAGGGGGGGATGGGTCCGTTCGGCTGCAGCGGTGCCTGTGCTTGCGCTGCCCGCTTGCCGCACTATGGCACACGACAGACCGACACCCCGCAACAACATGCATGGTGTCGCTATCTACAGCAAGCGGGGAAGCCAAGTCCGTCCACACTGGCACGCCCAAGCCGCCTACACACGGAGAGAGAAACACATCGATACTGTCATATAAACGCTCATAAGCCAGACCACACCGGACCCCTAGGCAAACTCCTTGCTGTGGCCAACAAGCACAAAGCGGTACTTGACGTCGCCCTTCTCCAATCTCGTCAACGCCTCGTGCACACCGGCCTCCAGGATCTCCACCTCCTCGATCCACGGCTCGACCTTCTTGTCGGCGCACAACTGGAGCAACTCCTTGGCGTCACCAGGCGAGCCGATGAGCGAGCCGCCGAAGCGGGTGCCGGAGAAGCAGATGGAGAACGGGTGCACCGTGAACAGCTCCTCCACAGAGCCCACACCAACCGACATCAAGTTGCACTTGGGGCGGAGCGTCTTCAAGTACTTGTCGATCGGGAACGAGTCGTTGGAAGACGCGCAGTTGAGGAGGAGGTGGAACTTGTCGAACAAGGCCTTCTCCCAGTCGTCAGACTCGGCGGTGGCAATGTACTCGTTCGCACCGAGCTTGAGCGCGTCCTCGCGCTTGTTGGAGCGACGGGAGAAGGCAATCACCTCGTAGCCCATCGCCTTGGCAATCTGGATGGCCATGGAGCCAAGACCGCCAATGCCAATGATGCCAACCACCGGCTTCTCCACACCAGCAGGCACGGAGTACTTCAAGGGCGAGTACACGGTCAAGCCGCCGCACAAGAGAGGCGCAGCGTGGACCGACTTCAAGGCGTCCGGCACCGGCACGGCGTAGTGCTCGTGCAAGCGGATGTGCGAGGCGTAGCCACCCTGGGAGATGTAGCCGTCGGGGTAGGCAGCGGCATAGGTGCCGACGTTGCCAGCACAGTAAGGCTCCTCGTTCTCGTGGCAGCGGCGGCAGTTCATGCACGAGCCGGCCTGGGCACCAATGGCCACGCGGTCGCCGAGCTTGTACAGCGACTTCGGGCCCACCTTGACCACCTTGCCGACAATCTCGTGGCCCACCACCTGCTCCTTGGGGTTGGCAATGGGGCCCCACGAGCCGTTGATGGTGTGGAGGTCGCTGGCACACACACCAGAAGCCTCGATCTCCACGTCAATGTCGTGCTCGCCAAAGGCCTTCGGGGGGTAGTTCACCTTGACCGGGTCAGCCCAGTCCTTGGCGTCGGCGACACCAAAGCCAGTGAAAGATTCAGGGTAAGCAGACATTGTTGAGTAGTTGATGGATGATGGGAGAGAGGGGGGAGCGAGAGCAATGGCTTTTATACCTGAGGCGCGGCCGAGGGGCTTACAAAAACGGGACTGGTCGAGTGCTTCCCGGAGGCTGATAACCCGGAAAAAACGTGCATCAGCTGCATACTCGTGAAAAAGGACATCTGCGCCGTGCGGGCAAACGTGCAGCAATCTGACAAATAGTAGGGGCGTGCATGGGGGTGCAGGGGGTGCAGGGGGTGCAGCAGGGTGTGCACGTGTCCAGAAGCAGCTCCGTTGTTTCCGTCGCAGGAGACGGTGCCGGATGCGGCAGGTACACCCGTGCACACATGCGGCAGGTACACCCGTGCACACGACACCCGTGCACACATGCGGCATGCACACCCGTGCACCCATTCAACGTGCACCCACCGCATCACGTGCGCGGTCGCGTCTCCACCAGCACTCTTTTCCACCCCATTGGTCACCTCCCCCACCTCCCTCCCACCTCCATCATGTTCAAGCTCGCCTTCTCGCAGACTCTCCGGGTGGCCCGGCCCACGCTCGCGACGGCCCGTCTCTCCCCGCTCCGTTTCTACTCCTCTGCCATCCCCGCCGAGGAGATTTCTGCCCGCGTGCTCACGGTGGTGCGCAACTTTGGCGACTTGAAGACCAAGACCGTGACGCCCGAGAGCAAGTTCCTGGAGTTGGGACTCGACTCCTTGGACACCACCGAGTTGGTGGTGGCCATTGAGGAGGAGTTTGGCATCGAGATCCCCGACAAGGAGGCCGACGAAATCAAGTCGCCCCAGCAGGCCATTGCTTACATCTCCCAGCAGGTGCACGCCGAGTAGACCCCGTCCCCGCGGACCCCTCGCCTCTAAGTATCTCCGGATGTATATATGTGGATCGACTGAATCACCCCCAAGCCACAAGCCTCTCTTCTCATCTCATAACGCCACCATCTCATAACTCCACCATCTCATAACGCCACTGTTTCATCACGCTTCTCTTTATGACCAGCGACGCCCACCCCCCCCACGACGCCTCGTCCGTGTATTCGGACACCGACGCCTCGGCCCACGCCAGCGACCACGAAGAGGACCCGGATGCCCCGCTCCCGGTGGAGTACCCTGGAACCGTGGTGCCCGACCCGAACCCCGACTCCATTGATGCGGACGCAGACCTCGCGGCACTGGTCCCGGCGGATGCCACGGAACTCACACTCATCCAGTGCAAGATCCGGCTGCTCAAGGACTTGGACCTTGCCCGGTTCACGGCCCTCGAGTTTGTCTGTCTCCGGCAGAACCTCCTCACGCAGATTGGCGAGTTGCGCAAGTTGAACAGCGAGTCGCTTGTGGAGTTGGATTTGTACGACAACCGGATCGACCACATTCTGCAGCACGTGGGCGGGTTGACGCAGCTCACGCTGTTGGACCTCTCGTTCAACAAGATCCGCAACATCCGCAACCTCGAGCCGTTGACCAAGTTGCAGACGCTCTACTTGGTGCAGAACAAGATCGCCGAGATCAAGGGCTTGGACACGTTGCGCAACCTCAAGTCGCTCGAGTTGGGAGGCAACCGCATTGCCAAGATCGAACACCTCGACACCTTGGTGAACCTCGAGGAGCTTTGGTTGGCCAAGAACCGCCTCACCTCGTTGGAAAACCTCTCGTTTGCCACCAACCTCCGGGTGCTCTCGCTCCAGCTGAACCGGCTCACTCACATTGCCGGGCTTGATGCCTTGGTGAACCTCGAGGAGTTGTACCTTTCGCACAACCAGATCGAAAAGATCGAGGGCCTTGACCACAACCTCAAGCTCACCACGTTGGACATCACCGCCAACAAGGTGTCCAAGCTCGAGAACGTGGCCCATCTCACGGGCCTCACCGACTTTTGGGCTCTGAACAACCAGCTTGCCAGCTTTGAAGATGTGGAGCAGCAGCTCGGCAAGCTCCCGGCTCTCGACACGGTTTACTTTGAGGGCAACCCGCTCCAGACCGCCGCGCCCACGGCCTACGTGCGCAAGCTCAAGCTCTACCTCGGACCTCTGTTGGCCAAGATCGACGCCAACTACTTGTAGGTGCCGGTGCCGGCAGTGCAACCAGCCCTACGCGTCGCGGCCTGTTGCCAGAGAGACAGTAGCAACGCGTGCTCATGCGGGTAGACGCACCTCCATGCATGATGTCATCCGCTGTGCGCAATACCGCAGCTGCCCCTGAAGCTAAACTGTAATGCCAGCCTCCTGTCGTCTACCGTGGTGGCGCCACTGCCTCATTCCACCAGTCTGCCAGACTGCGTGCCCTCTCCCGCGCACTGGCCCCGTGACTCCCGTCTTTGTGACTCACCTCTCCTGTTGGACCCATAGCCCAGCAATCACCACATTCCACTGCCACCCTTCATGCAGCATATCGTCCCATTGTGTATGCACGGTGGAGTTAAATCACCACGACGCCAAAAAAAACACGTCCATTCCCCACCCCCCACTTCTTCATGGCCTGGTCTCCGCTCCCGCAGTTCCTCCACGCCAAGGTGATCCGTGCCTTTCTCCCGCACGACCGGTTGGAACTGCTCCCCCCCGTGTTCCACAACGTGTACCCCGGCGACGATGTGTTCGTGTTCGAAACCAACGGCACCAAGTGGGGCCGCGCATACGTGGTGCGCTACCCGTCGCCCGGCGACTTTTCCACCACCATCATCGACTTGGACAAGCTCCCCGAGCCCATGGTGCTCCAGGTGGTGGTGCCAATGCTGCACTTGAAGGTGTACGAGGAGATCCCCATCAGCCAGGGTCTGCAGCTGCAGCTCGAGGGCACGCGCAACCTCACCATCACGCCCACGCTTCTCGACATGGAGAACACGGCGCTGGACAAGAAGAAAACCAAGCCCCCGTTGCCCTTGTTGCGGCTCGACACGGTGCAGCTCCCGGAAGAACTCACGGATGCGATTGTCATGCTCAACAACCACATCTACGCCTTGTACGCCACGGGCGAGTTCCACTTGTTCCACAAGTTGACGCTTGTGTACCGCGAGCTTGACGAGTGCCGGATCAAGTTGAAGTACCTGCTCTGCTCTTCCACCGAGCTCCCCACCATCCGCCGCACCGCTGCCTACCTTCTCGGCAAGGTGGCCAAGTTGTTGGGATTGCGCGACATGCGCAAGCGCCACAACAACTTTTCTCGCTCGGCCGACACCATGGGCTTTGAGGCCATCATGCTGCGTGACGTGAGCACCGGCGAGTTGTTTGATCGCCACCTGCTTCCGTCCCCGCTGGAGATCGCCTTGAACCAGGAGTTGTATGCGCTTGCCCCCAACTTCCCCGTCAGCGAGGCCATTGTCCCCACCACCAACGCCGTGGTGAACCACCGCTTGACGGTGCTGCCGCCGCTGCACATTCTCGTGGACTTCCAGGACGTCGAGGGCGAGGCGCTGATGGTGCCCAGCGGGTTTGGCGGCATGACGGCCTACTTGTACCTCCGCTCGCCCAAGAAGCGGCTCACCGAGGCCTTTGCCATCCACATCGACCCGCTGCAGCAGTTCCTGCTCGAGAACTTGAGCGGCGCCTTGTTCAAGAACATCCCGGCCGCGGAGATCGACCACGGGCGGATCTACCTCGTGGCAGTGCTCACCGAGGACATTGTTGTGAACCGCACGCTCAAGGTGATCAAGCAGGGCATTGCTGCCGGTGTCACGGACATCCTGCGCATCTTTTCCCGCCACAAGGGCCACTTGTCGGCCGGCGACGCCCACCGGTTCTCCATCCGCATGTACGGAAGCCATCTTGAGGATGCCAACCGGGACGCCATGGAACCCAACAACGGCTGGGGCGAGCTTGTGGACCGCATCATTGCCGGGCTGAACCGCGGCATTGCCATCAACCCGCGCGTGCGCCGTCTCCACGTGTCGCTCAAGGAGTTCCAGGGCGAGTTCCTGGACGCCAGCGACGAGTACGACTTTTCCAACGCCGTGGCAGGGCTGTCGGGCGAGGCCGTGGCGCTGACGCTCATTTCCCCGATCCGGTCCTTTTACTACGACCCCTTGGGCCAGGGCTACGAGCGGTTGTACCTCCGCACCGGCAAGATCATGGTGCCGTGCACGCCCGAGGCGCTGGTGACGCTCGAGGTGCTGACCACCAACCCCCACATCACCTTTGCCAAGGGCCTGAACCAGAAACCCCACCACACGTGGCGGTTTGTCCTGACCCGCAGCGGCGAGGTGATTGGCGAGATCATCAAGATCACCGGAATCGAGCACGCGGGCGAGAACGAGGCCATCAAGCTCGTGGTGTACGTGAACGGCGACGTGTACGCCAGTGGCCGCTTCACCATCATGCAGGGCCGCCTGGTGGTGACCCAGCCCAACGGCTGCACCGTCACTCTCCGGCCAGGCCAGTCCGAAGCGCCGGCATCAATCGAGCTCTTTAGCGAGTATGTGGGCCAGCAGTTCAACGTGGACCCGGCCATTGCCCGGGTGGTTGGGTGGAAGCTGGAGCCCAGCTTGTGGGAGGGCACGTCCTTGACGGACACCTTCATGGCTCTCCGCCGGATCGACATTTCCACCACGGTGGTCCACTTTGACCGTCTCATGGTGTCTCTCCTTGAGCTCTTGCAGGAGGCCCACCGGCGCAGCGGCAGCGACGACGAGTCCCGCGAGGTGCACCCCACCGTGGCAGCCGTGTGCGGTGCCATCACCCACTTCATCAACGTGGTGGCAGCCCGTCTGGACCAGTACGTGTATGTGTTTGAGCACTTTTTGAAGACGTACCCCCAGGGCTCGCTCCCGCTTGTGGGCCAGCACATTTTCAAGTGGGCTGGAGAGGTGCTTGCCAACAGCAACACCAAGTGGGACTACGTGGGCAGAGCCATCTGCCGGCTGCTTGTGTGGATCTGCCGGTTGGCGATTGCGGCCTCGAACGACCTGACCAAGGCGGCGATTGCGGCGTCCATCCGCCTCACGCTCCGCGGAACCCAGCAGCTTTCTCGTCTGGAGGACGAGCTGCGTGCTCCCGACCAGATCGAGCTCAGCGAGCTTCTCCTTGCTCTGTTTGAGCAGATCCGGCCGTACTTTTCCGGCCCCGAGTTGGTTTTGTTTGTGGAGATGTACAACGTGCTGGTGGGCACCAGGGGCCTTGGCACCAAGAACACGATTGTGCTGGGCTCACGCAAGACCAGCAAGGTGCACCAGGTGCAGCTTGCGCGGTTGGAGGAGATGCGGGCGTCGCTCGATCTGTGGTACATGCTGGACCCGGTGTGTTGGCAGCGGGCGCTCACAAGCTCTCTCTACCAGCTCATGGGGGTGTTGAGTTTCAACACCAACGTGGGCGACACCAACTCCACCTCCGCAGCCACGGGTGCGCTTGACATTGATGCTCTGCGGTTGGCGCTCTCAGGGCTTGCGCGTGCCTTGGAGTGTGTGTGGACCAAGGTGGTGGTGCCTGACAACCGCGTGGACCAGCACGTGTGCTACGGGATTGCTCGCATGTTGCCGCTGGTGGCGGCTCTTTTCAACGCCTACTACGACTATGCCCGCAACAACGGCTTGTTCAAGGGCTCCCGCAGCTTCACGCAGCTCTTCCCCGTGGACAAGCAGTTCCCGGACATCACCATCGACTCGCAGGTGCCGGCCGAGGTGCGCGTGGAGGTGCTTCTCGAGCTTGCCACAGTGTTTGTGTACGTGGTGCAAATCACCCGCTACGCGGTGAACGACCGGGGCGGGTACGAGGCGGTGCTTGCAGCCGACACCCACGAGATGTTTGAGCCGCTTGCGCCGTGGATGGTGGGAAGCGAGATGACCGAGCTCGAGGTGTACCACGTGGTGCGTGTGCTCACGCGGTTTGAGCAGGGCGACTTTTACCCGCTGCACAAGTGGTTGTCCTTTGCCGCGTTGCTTGCGGAGACGAGCGTCACGCTGTTCGAGCTTCTCAAGCCCATCATGATGCAGAACTTTGTGCCGACGATTGAGAACCTGGAACAGTTCAACCGCCTTATCTGGGGCAACTACCTCAAGGTGATTCTCAAGGTGGGCCACTCCATGCCAGTGAGCATCTGCCATCTTCTGGAGATTCCTCGCAAGGGCTGCTGGAAGATCACGGGCGATGTGCGCGAGCGGATTGCCGGGGTGGTGGACGAGGCGTGGTATGCGCTTGGGTGGGAGACGTTGGAAGAGGACTATGCGCGGTTCCTGCTCCGCCGGGTGGGTGGGTTCCAGCTGGAGTTCATTGCCTCGGACTACGGCATTCTCAAGGACTTGATGTACTACGCGCTCCAGCGGCACACGCGGTCGCAGCAGCTTGCGGCCGATGTCTTGTGGACGCTTGTGGTGACCGAGGTGCTTGTCCAGGAGTCGCTTGTGCTGTTCGAGAAGGAGTGCATTGTGGGCTTGTACGACATCTACCACAGTGTGTCGTACAAGCCGAGTCGCTACGAGCAGCGCAACTTTATCCGCTTCCTCAAGGAAATGCGGATCGACCCGGAGGACGAGGCGTACGGCATGGTGAACCACTTCATCAACAACCTTGCGGAGTTTTTGGACATTTTGGACCAGTTGAACCTGGTGCCGCTTGGCCAAGAGTTTGACGACGACCGGGCGGCACACAAGCTCAACATCAAGGGCATTCTCATGAACGTGGACAAGCCGGAGCTTCTCCACCTGTTCATCAACGAGATGTACGAGAACAACCTTGCCAAGGGCAACTACGTGCAGGCAGCGCTTTCGCTCAAGCTTCTTGCCGACACCATCGACTGGCTGATGGACGTGGTGCTTCCGCCGAGCATCCACCCGGAGTTTCCCGAGCAGCTGTCGTTCAAGCGCAAGGAGGAGTTGTACCAGCGCATTGCCGACAACTATGTGCTTGGCAACCGGCACGAGAAGGCCCTCGAAGTGTACCTTGAAATCTGCGAGGCCCACGACACCTACACGTTTGACCTCAAGCGGTTGCTGGAGGTGCATGCCCGGTTGAGCACGCTCTATGCCGACCTTGAGCTGTTGGACCGTCTCACGCCGCTGTACTTCCGGATTGCCTTTATTGGTTCCGGGTTCCCGCGCCTGATCCGCCACAAGCAGTACATCTACGAGGGCTTGCCGTTCGAGCACATCACGCTGATGCACCAGCGCTTGCTCAACATGTACCCCGGTGCGCAGATCATCTCCAGCGACGAGGAGGCCAAGCAGGTGGACACCAAGGGAGCCACGGGTCGGTTCTTGCACATCACCACGGTGGAGCCGTCCAAGGATGTCCACACCAACTACTACTCGTTGGGCCACAAGCGGTTTGCCGAGAACCGGGACTTGAAGGTGTTTACCGTGAAGAAGCGGGTGCCGGGTTCCACCTCGGTGCTTGACTTCTGGTCCGAGGAAACCACGTTCGAGACCGAGCGCCTGTTCCCGGCGTTGATGAACCGGTCCCAGATTGTCCAGGTCCAGGCAGTCAAGATCAGCCCGCTCGACAATGCGCTCCGCACGTTCAGCGACAAGATTGGCGATCTCCGTTCCACCCACGAGGCGGTGCGCACGGCCATTGCCGAGGGGAGCGATGCCAACGTGTTGTTCCACGAGCTCTCGCGCCAGTGCTCGGGCACCATCGACCTGCCGGTGAACGGCGGTGTGCACCAGTACAAGCAGTTCTTTACGGACGAGAAGTACGCCAACGACGGGGCGTATGCGTACCAGTTGGAGTTGCTTCGGTTCGGGTTCCGCGACCTCACGGCGATTCTCAGCAAGTTGCTTGTGCTCCACGGACGGCTTGTGCCGGCCACGCTCCGGGCGTCGCACAACCTGCTTGAAAAGATGTTCCACAAGAACTTCAAGGACGAGTTGGAGGAATTGCGCAAGGCTCCCGAGCGGGACACGGACCTGCTGGTGTTCATGGACCGGTTTGCAGCCGACCGCAACAGCAGCGATGGTGGCAGCGACCGGTTGTCGATCCTGCGCACCACCATCAACAGCAACGGCGTGAGCGCTTTGGGAAGAGCGCCTGCCGTGCTGATGCTCGGGAGTGTCATGAGCGGCCAGGGCCTGCACGACGAGCGGGGGACGGCCAAGTACAACTACAGAAACACCATTCGGTGGTAGTATGCAATGTGTTAAATAAAACAGATGGACCAAGTGTTGGAGTAGGAGGTGGACGCGGCAGGCACCGGCCCTAAGACATGCCGGCGAAGTCCACACTCACGGCCCGACGCCGTCGTCTCCGCTTGCTGACAAACGACAACCCCCGGGTGGCCAGTTCGGCCCTTACCTCGTCCTGCCGCATCAACTCTCCATCGGCTCCCACATACAACACCTTCACCACGTTCCCGAACCCCACCACCAAGCTCTTGTGCCCGAACCGCTCAGCCTGTCTCACATGGCTCACAAGCAACGGCCGCGAGCCGCTGGAAAAGGCAGGAATGCGGTGGTAGCGCACCTGGCCACTGGCCGTCATGGTGAACCCCTCCCACACGTCCCCCCGCACCGCAGCAGGATACCACAGCCGCAGCGTCTCGAGCTTGCGGCGGGCAATCAGGGTGGCCATCAGCCGGCCCGACGTGCGGGTGCCCGACTCCTCCACCCGCTCCGGTCTCTGCATCACTCCCATGATCATGTTCATGTCGGTGAGGTTCCAACACTCCACTCCGGGCAACCAGTGCAGCTGCTCTGTCACCGCGTCAAACCCAAGACAACGGCGCTCGCGCGGGTCACGTTCCACACGGAGACAGATGGAGTTCTTGGCACGGCGCTCCACGCTGAACGTGTGCATGATCACCGTGCTGGTGGCAGCCTCCGTGTACACAAGCGAAAACGAGGACACCAGGGCGCAGCCACAGAACCGACAGTGCTGGGGCTCCAGGTGGAACACCCGGAAGGTGCCGGGAACAAAGTCGCCGATTCCAAACCGTTTCACGAGCGTGCCGGTCTGCACGTCAATGAGTTCGGCGGTGGCGGTGGCTGTGCGCACCATCATGCCCACAAACGGCACGGCTGCCACCAGCGTGTGGGCCAGCGGCGGAAGAGACACTTCTGTGGACGGAGACGCCGAGGGGCTCCGCGGCAATCCTTCCTGGAACGGCTGGAACCGCAGGTTGGTTCGCGAGAGCGCGGCTGGAGTCATGAGCAGCATGCCCTTGTTGTACTTTTCCTCCACCACCACAAGACGGCGACACTTCCACGCGTTGTTCACAGCCGTGGCCACCATCACCTCTCCGTTCACGAGCTGACAGATGATGCGGTCATTCACGCGCACACTCTGGAGCCGGAGAGCTGCCCGGAGCGGGCCCGGCGCCAACTGCGTCAGCGTGAGAGCACCGGTGTCGGCGGCCAAGGCATAGAGCATGCCGGTGGAGGTGACCACAATCAACTCGTCAAAGTGCAGCCGAGGCATGCTCTGCTGCGACTCCAACCGCCGCTGGACAAACGCCGGGACGGTTTTCTTGCGGAAGAAGGTTTCGAGTGGAGGACCCACGAGTCCAGGGATTTCGGCACACCAGCGGTACTCCATGGCGGTGCGCAGGTAGAGCAGTACCCGGCCGGTCTGTCCAAACACGGCAAGCGCGTCTCCGTGGCCTCCCATGGCAACGTGCACCACGGGCCACAGGTCGATCGGGAGCTCGAAGGGTTTGGGACAGGGGTCGGCGCACGGCAGCCACACCAACACCTTGTGGTCGAGACCAATGGTGGCCACAAACGGCAGGCCGGGCAGGGTGTTGATTTTGAGCACGTCGAGAGTGTGTCCGGGGGGGAGCTGGCGCTCGCTGAAACCTTCGTCCGAGTCGCTGGCATAGCTTCCAACCGTTTCTGGTTCCATGGTGTCTCGGGGAATGCGGGCGTGCATGACAAAGGCTGCCACTGCCAGCACAAACGTGAGAATGAGCACGAGTTCGAGTCCGTAGAGGTAGTCGTAGGAGGTGGAGCTGGAAGGAAGCGGCTGGCCGTAAACCTCTCCGGCGAGGTTCCAGGAGGTGACCGGGGACACAAACGCAAGCGGGTGGCTGGCCCAGAACCGAGGCGGGAGGGCAGTGGAGTCTGTGGATGCAATGGCACAGCCCAATTCGTCACACGCCGGGGGGTTGCCGGGGCCGAAGTAGCGCCACGCAAGAAACACCTTGGCGCAGTTGGCAAGGAAGAAGGGAATGCTGAGGGGATGGCGGAACTGCCAGGTGAAGAAGGGCAGGCGGCATAGAAGAAGAGCCTGTCCAAGCATGTGGCGCCAGCGCGAGGGTGTGGGCTGGGTGCTGGAGGCGTTGAGGAGATAGGCTGCCACGCCAGGAGCAGCAGGCCGGCGCGGGGTTTCTTCGCCCTGGTCTTCGGCAAGCACATCGGTAAAGTCCACACGATGGAGATCCACTCCGAGCACGGTGGAAAAGTACCAGGTGTGGAGCCCGTGGGAAATGGCGGCGCCGGCGGCGAGGTAGACGAGATAGTGCCGGAGCCAGAGCCAGGCCGGCGAGGTGCAGAGCCAGGCTCCCAACGCCGGAACCACAGTCACCACGGCAGCAAACACCGAGGAGGTTGGATACGCAGCCCGCATGGCGGCCGCTAGGCGGGCCCGTGGAGACTGTTCTGGAGGAAGTGCAAGAGCGGCCCGAACCAACCGAGACAGGTTTTCAGCACCCACCAAAAAAAGCGGCCACGAGGCAGCCACTGGCGGGGCAGGCAAGCCGGTAGCGATTCGGGCAAGCGTGGCGGCCGCTCCGTGGGCTAGCACCACCTGGACGACAAAGGCGTTGAGAAGACCGAGGCGCGAGCGCAAGCCCGAAAAGGAGGACCACGAAACAAGGTAGAAGAGAAGAAGAAAGGCGTACCAGGTGGGCCATGCCGGGTACCGGGGGACGGTTGGGGCGTACCACACAGGCGACAGGGCGTCTTGGCCGTAGGTGACAGCCAGGATTTTCATCATCTGGGCCGTGCGCAAGACTCCATTGATGAAGTGAGCGCCTCCAAGGTACTGGCTGGCAGAGGTGATGCGCGCCGAGTCCGTCCACAGATCCAAGCCAGAGAAGACGGTGGAGTTGGGGAACTGGGCAAGGAAGCGTTGCTGGAGCTCGCGGGCACGGGCCAAGGCAGAAGGCACCAACACACTGTCCCCTGTGTCGGCCCAGACCCATAGTGTGTGGACAATGGGCGTGGCGGAGTTTGTGATGTGGGCTGCACGGGCAACCCCGTCTAGCACGTAGACGCCGGTGGCGGGAGCGTCACCGCCAACCACCCACGCGTACAAGGACGGGTAGGCAAGAATGAAGGCAAGCGAGGCGGCTCCGAGAATGGCGCGCCGCGGCGCAGCCATGGTGTGCTTTGCCACCCACTCGGCCCCTGGCTCGAGCACGGGGAGAGGCATGAAAATGAACAGAGAGACTGATAGGGCAGTTATACATTGTTGCCGGATTAGGAGCGCAGGAGTCACGTGTTGCACGTGACACACACGTGACTACTTGCCCAAGCCGCAGATGGTGAGGTTGTTCATCTCCGCCAACAACCCGTCGATCTGCTGGTCGAGCGCGCCGTCCACGTACTGGTCGCGCGAGGCCGGGTCCAACACCTGCTGCACCTGGGCGAGCCGTGTGTAGCCCTCGGTGGAGAAGCGGATCTGGATCTTGACGAGCGCCTCGAACAGCGGGTCGTACCAGGGGATGCGCATGTTGATGAGCTGCGGAAGCTCGGTTTTGAGCTGGCCGTTGAGCTGGTCGTAGATCTCCTTGGCCATTGCGAGCTCCTTCTCTGCGCGCGGAAGCTTGGCGGCGTCCTTGGCGGGTTTGTCGATGAGCCGCCGCACCTTGCTCTTGCACTGCTCGAGGTCGGTCTTCTTGTGGTCGCGTTTCTTGATGGCCTCGTTCACCTCGTTGAAGTAGATGGCGAACCGCGTCACCGGCTCGAGCACCGTCTCCCGGAACGGGCCGTCGAGCTGCTTGACCGTTTCCTCGTCAAACTCCGTCACGCACTTGAGGTAGTACTCGCCCGTGCTGGCATGTGCGGGGTCGGCCACCTTGGCATCGGCATAGAGGTGGTCAACGATCTCGGCAATCAGCAGCTGCGACGCCGTGACGGCCCGGAGCAGATCGAGGTACGCCTTGGTGGAGGTCTGGAGCGCAAGTCCCGCCTTCTCGAGGGTCCGGAACCGCCGCTCCTCAATCTCGTAGTCCCGGTCAACCACCTTGTCCACCGGCTTGACAAGGATGTTTCCGCCCGCGCGGTTGATGGCCTTTTTGAATCCGTCCCAAGACATGTGCGGGGGGGAGAGGCTGTGGGGAGGTGCAGGGGATGTGGCGTATTGGTGGTGGCGGCACGACGCAGCGGTAAAACGGTGGCGGCACGCACTGGTGCTCGCACACCGGTACCGGCACGACGCCCCGTGAATAACTATGACTGGTGCGCACCCAACAATGCTGGTGTCTACGCGGCAGGCTTCCCGGCAGGCTCGCCCACGCCGTGGCTCCCGGCCTCGCACACGCGGATCTCGCGGCCCCACTCGCTCCGCAACACCTGCTCGCCCTTGATCCGGCGGCTCGGGTTGGGATCCAAAATCGAGTAGATGACGTTGCGGCACCGCGCACGCTTCAACGCCTCGATCGGCTCGTAGCCACCCTCGTCCTTGCGCTGGGCCACGTACAGCTTGAAGAAGGCGTCGCTGGAGTTGGCCTTTTCCCAGAGCTGGCGCCCGGTCCGCATCGCCATGTAGATCACTCCACACAGCCACACATCCACCGCACGCGGGTCGTACGGCTCGTCGCCATACTCCTCGGGGGCAATGTACGGCAGCGAGCCACAGATCCCGGAGGAGTACTGCACATGCTTCTCCCACGCCATGCGGAAACACTCGGCGTTGCCAAAGTCGGTGATCTTCAACTGGCCCGAGCTGGTGAGCAACAAGTTTTCCGGCTTCAAGTCGCGGTGGGCCACGCCCATGGCGTGCATGTAGTTGACCCCGCGCATGAGCTGCTTGAAGTAGCAGTCGGCCTCGGCGTACTCCAACCGCCCGGCCGCAATCACTAGCGTGTAGAGGTCGCCGCCGGGGCAGAACTCCATCACCAGCACGTAATCCCCCTTGGCATCCTTGAACAAGTCGAGACTCTGGGTGATGTTGGGGTGTTTCAACAGCAGCAGGATACAGAACTCCGACGTGAGCCGCGTGGCATAAGTCTTGTCCAGTTCCAGGCTCCGCCGCTTGAACTCCTTCACGGCATAGAGCACCTCCACGCTTCCCTGCTTCTTGTGGGCAATCCGCACCACGCCGAACGCTCCGCGGCCCACCACCTCCAGACACCGGCCGTACTTGGTGACAAAGCTCGACTCGAGCATCCCGCACACCGACGCCGGAGGAACCCCCTGCGGCGTGCCGGTGGCTCCCAGGATCGGGCCGACCGGGCCGTCCCCCATCTGCAGCACCAACCCGGCAAACAACGTCGGCGGCGCGTCTGCCGAGTTGAGGAGCTCCGGCACCGCCAGCTTGGCGCTGTCGCGGAGCTTCTTGGCACCCATCCAGTCCTTCAACATGTGGCCGAGTTTCTCCTGGCGCTTGGCGGCCCGGAGATGGTGTTCGTGCTGGCCGTTGCCAAGCACCACGTACCGCTTGAGCACCGGCTCCTTGTCGATGCGCACGCTCGCCACCCGGCTCACCGGGGCCGAGGGCGGCGGCAGCCCTGCCCGCACGCTGGGCAGCAGCGGGCTCGAGTCTCCGGATTTGTGTTGCAGCGCGAGCCGCGAAGCGCTCAGCACCAGCAGCACCGGCGAAAGGTCCTGGTCAAGGAGGTTGGTGGAAGACTTGCCAAACATCCGACCGAGTTTGGTCACAGTGGCAGAACGCCGCGCACGGGTCTCGCCCATAGTCCGCAGGGGAGAGGAGAGTGCGGATGTAGGAAAAAAGTGTGGTGCGTGTGGAGCAAGACGGCTTTAGCGCCGGGAGTTTATAAAACCCGGGAGAACCTTCCAGGAGGTGGCGGTTGGAGTCATGTGTGCACGCCACGCTACGGCGGAGGAACGGCGGCAACCGCAGCCCGAAGGGTCTTGGCGAGGGGGGCGCAGAAACCGCCACATCCGCTCCTCCCCAGCCGATGACAAATGCACTTTCGCCACGAGGGAAAATCGCTCAGGAAAATAGGCCGCCGCGGCATGACGTCATGGGGCGTGGAAGATGGCGGCCGAAACCCTGGCTGCAGGACGGCTCTCCATGCAGGTTGCTTCTCTTGACCACTTGGTGCTCACGGTGGCAGACGTTGGGGCGAGCGTGGAGTTCTACACCTCGGTGTTGGGCATGGAGGTGGTGACGTTTGGCGAGGCAGAAACCCCGCGGTATGCGTTGACGTTTGGTTCCAGTAAGATCAATCTTCACCAGCGGGGCAAGGAGTTTGAGCCCAAGGCCCGGCAGCCCACTCCCGGCAGCGCCGACGTGTGCTTTGTGGTGGCGACAGGGATCCAGGAGGTGGTTGGCGAGTTGAGTGCCCGGGGAATTGCGGTCGACGGACCGTACCGACGCACCGGTGCGCTCGGACCCATCACCCTGGTGTACCTCCGGGATCCCGACGGGAATCTTGTCGAGTTGGCCAACTACTGAACCGCACCAGACGGAACACAAAGCACGTTAACTAGAAATCGACAAAGTAACCGGAAAAGGGGTCCTCCTCCTGGATCCCATAGTCCATGTTCTCCTCCGGGTAGTGGTCGAACAAGGACGAGTCACCCACACCGGCCGTGATGGGCGGCTCGTACGGCGTCTCAATGTCCTTGGACAACAACTTTTCCCACACCACCTCGGCAAACCACGGGTGGTTGCGGATATCGGCAGGCCCGTTCTGGAGATTGCCCAAGCGGTGCGTCAAGTCGGCCGTGATGAGCTTGCTCAACAAGTCCACCGCGTCCGGCAACATGAAGCTTGGGTAGTGCACCTTGCCCCCAAGAATCTTCTCGTACGTCTTCATGGGCGTGGTGTCGTAGAAGGGTGTGTAGCCCGCAAGCATCTCAAAGATGAGAATCCCCAACAGCCACCAGTCCACACTCTTGTTGTACGGCTTGGTGGTGATCACCTCGGGCGCAATGTAGTCGGGCGTGCCACACAAGGTCCACGTGACGGTGTCCACTTCCTTGGCAAAGCCAAAGTCGGTGATCTTGACATGGCCATTGCGGTCCAACAAGATGTTCTCGGGCTTCAAGTCGCGGTAGATGATGTTGTGGCCATGGAGATACTCCAATGCAAGCGTCACCTCGGCAGCATAGAACTTGGCCACCGGGTTGGGGAACCGGTGGCTCTTGCGTAACAACAGAAACAACTCACCGCCCTCGATGTAGTCCATCACCATGAACAAGTTGCGAGAGTCCTGGAAGGTGCCCCACATGCGGATGAGAAACGGGTGCTCGACAAGCTTGAGCATCCGGCGCTCGTCGTTGGTGTGCTCCACCTGCTTCATCTTCACCACCTGCAGCTTCTTGAGCACCTTCACGGCGTAGAAGCGGCCATTGTGCACCAGCCGCACCAAGTGCACGCGGCCAAACAGTCCCGTGCCAAGGGTCCGCCGGATCTCAAAGTCTCCAAGCAGGTACTTGCCCTTGGACACCGTGGAACGGGTGGCGAGAGCAGAGCTCATGAGGAGGCGATGGCAATAAGGGTGATCACAAGGGGGTCGCCGGATTGGGAAGCTTGCAGGTACTGCCTATTTGGGGTGGTTGTCAATTGTATCAAATCCGGTAATTCCCGATGCGGTGCAGTGAGGCAGGCTGCCGTTCTAGAGCGCTGGTGCCCGCGGACAGGGCTACACGCCGTTCTGCGCCATCTGCACAATGGCGTACACGTTGAGGGCAGAGATGATGATCCACACCACAATCGCCGCCACCGTGGTGAGATAGGTGTTGGCGTAGTCCTTGGTGTTGTCGCCGTCCACATCCACCAGCATGATGCGGCGGTTGCTGGTGAACCAGATCAAGGGAGCCACAAGAAACGGCAACATGATGGACAACACCACCTGCAGCACGTTCAACGCCGTCGACAACCCCAGCTTGCCGATGCTCACACTGATGGCAAGGCACGGCACAATCAGAATGGCCCGCGTAGCCACGCGCCGGACCCACGGCTTGCAGGTCCAGTTGATGTGGCCCTCGCCCACCATCTGGCCGGCAATGGTGCACACAATGCCGGCGCTCTGGCCGGAAAAGAGCAAGGCGAGCATGAACACCGTGCCGGCAATGGGAGCCACCAGCTTCAGAAGAAGCGAGTGGATCCCGTACAAGTCGGCATCCACCGCGTCGGGCGTGCCGTAGAGCTGGGCTCCCAGCACCACGAGAATGGCCGAGTTGACAAAGAGGGCAAACGTGAACAAGGTGATGATGAGCTCGGCAATCAGGTACTTCAAGCAGTACTGGATGGCCGACTCGCTGGGCCGGTACAGGTAGTAGGCCTTTTCCTGTTCGTCCAGTCCCTCGGGCCGTTCGATGTTGCCCTGCTGGATGTCGTACTCCTGCAACCGCGGCTGCACCAACCCCAGTCCCAAAAACAAGCTGTGGGGCATGACGGTGGCACCGAGAATGGCCGTGGCCTGGTAGATGCCGTTGTTCTCGAACATTTGCTTGGACGGGGCGTATCCCCGGAGCACGTGGCGCACATGCACCAGCAGCGGGATGTACAGAAGCTCGACGCAAAAGCACACCACCACCGCAATCACAAGCCCTGCCACAAACCACTCAAACATCTTGACAAACCGAAGCGACAGGCCGGGGCGGTATGCCATGAGCACGAGAAGCACATCCACCACCGAGATGCACACGCCGGCGGGGAGCGGGATGCGCAACAAGATGTTCAAGGCAATCGCGGTACCAATCACTTCTGCCACGTCGGTGGCAATGATGGCAGCCTCGGCAAACACGTACACCGTGTAGTTCATCCACGCCGGAAGGTGGGTGCGGCAGGCCCGCGAGAGATCCATCCCGGTGATGGTTCCAAGCTTGATGCAGAGGCACTGGAGGAAGATGGCAAAGACGTTCAGAAGAAGCACAAAGAAGAGGAGCGAGAACTGGTTCTGGGCACCGGCACTGGTGGCGGTCTGGTAGTTACCGGGATCGATGTATGCCACCGCCACCATCAACCCGGGGCCCACAAACTTGGAGTACTTGCGGAGAACAGACACCGTCTTGTTGCCAGCGCGGCGGAGAGGCAGAAGCTCGGCGGGAGACTCCACCACGATGGTTGCAGAACCCAGCACTTCCTTGGACATGAGAAGAAACGAGTGGAGGGTGGGAATGTGGCTGCAATAAGGGAAAACCACAGGGGCTGTGCACAGGGGTAAAGACACAACCACAGGGACAGTGCGGCGTGTTTCCGTGGTGCCAAGCCTGCGTCCGCGGTATTTTTACTTTGACGCACTCGGGGGATATCGGGTGTGGGGAAGTCATGTGACGGGAGCACCCGAGATGGCCCGGCACGGCGGCCGGAGCACCGGAAGGGTGTCCCGGAGAACAGGCTACGCAGGCTGGACAGCCACACGGACGCGACAGCCACACGGACTCGACAACAACATAGCTATCAAAACTATAGAACCCGCACCAGTCGCTTAGGCGGTCTTGGCAACGTGCTGCAAGAGGTCAACCACTCTGGTGGAGTAGCCGAACTCGTTGTCGTACCAAGAGATCAACTTGACGAACTGGGGGGAGAGGAGGATACCAGCCTTGGAGTCAAAGATGGACGAGCGAGAGTCACCGAGGAAGTCGGTGGACACCACGGCGTCCTCAGTGTACCCGAGAATGCCCTTGAGCTTGCCCTCAGAAGCCTTCTTGATGGCAGCAGAGATGGCCTCGTAGGTGGTGGCAGTCTTGAGCTTCACGGTCAAGTCCACCACGGACACGTCCACGGTGGGCACGCGGAGAGACATGCCGGTGAGCTTGCCGTTGAGCTCGGGGATCACCTTGCCCACAGCCTTGGCAGCACCAGTGGAAGAGGGAATGATGTTGCCAGAGGCAGTGCGGCCGCCTCTCCAGTCCTTGTGGGAAGGACCGTCCACGGTCTTCTGGGTGGCAGTGATGGAGTGCACAGTGGTCATCAAGCCCTCCTCGATGCCGAACTCGTCGTTGATCACCTTGGCAAGGGGAGCAAGACAGTTGGTGGTGCACGAGGCGTTGGAGACAATCTTCAAGTCGCTGGTGTACTTGTCCTCGTTGACACCCACCACGAACATGGGGGCGTCGGCAGAGGGCGCGGTGATGATCACCTTCTTGGCACCGCCGTCAATGTGCTTCTGGGCACCCTCGAGGGTGGTGAACACACCGGTGGAGTCAATCACGTAGTCCACGCCGGACTTGCCCCACGGGATCTGGGCAGGGTCGCGCTCCTGGAACACGGCAATGGAGTTGCCGTTGATCAAGAGGTTGGAGCCCTCGTGGGACACCTCGCCGTCGTACTTGCCGTGGGTGGAGTCGTACTTGAACATGTACAGGGCGTAGTCGGGGCTGATGAAAGGGTCGTTCACAGCCACCACCTTGATGTCCTCGCGGCCGAGAGCCACGCGGAGCACAAGACGGCCAATGCGACCGAAACCGTTGATACCAATAGTGATAGCCATTGCTGGAGAGTTGTTAGTTGATGGGGGGATGAGCAATTGAGGGGGATGGGGGGCTTTTATATAGTGGCGCGGCCGGCACAACGGATCAATGTGGTGCGGCGTCACGTGGCGGTGGCGTGGGATGATGTGGACACGGGGTTATGCACACGTGAGCCGCCGAGGCTTCCGGAACCCCAGGGGTGGGCAGCGCGGTGCTGTGGCGGTCAATTGTGCCTGGGGGAGCGCGGCCGAGGGAGCGGGGGTGGTTGGCCCTGATCCGGTGGACCGGGCGAATCCGGGGTGCCATCGGGGGAGAGGATGCCGAAGGCGTGGGGTGCCCGATTGGGCAATGCCGCATCGGGGAGGATGCCGCCTTGCCCGATGCGGACATCACCTGGTGTGACGCATGCTTGCCGTCACCCGCCGCTACCCACCGCCTGTCGCGTGCCGCCACGTGCCGCCACGTGCCGGCCGGCGGCGCCGGCTGCACGCCGCGTGCTGCCACTCGTGACTACGCGGTGTGCCGCGTCTGCGTGTGCTGCCAGCCGTGCCCGTGCCCCAGACTCTGCAGCCTCCTGCATCCCCTGCGTTTCCCGGTGGCTGGCTTGCACTAAACCCGCCCAACTGCGAAGCGAGGCGGTAACGACCGGCGGGGTATCCTGGATACACATGGACAAAACATGGCTGGCTAGACACAGTCGTGATCGCAACGGGCCGGCACACCGCCCCCCCGCGGCTGGGTATATATACTCCCCTGCGCTGCCGAGAGGGCTGCGTGCCAAGCGAAGCTCCCACCACCATGGCGGTTGAGTTCTACATCACCAAAACACGGCTTGTGCTTGTGTTTGTGCCGTTCTGTCTCACGTTCGGGGCCCTTGTGTGCTCCATTCTCTCCCTCGTGGGCTCCACCCGCAATGTCGCGGTGCTCAACTCCACCCACATGATCCGCATCGATCTCCAGCACATGAACGCTCTGGAGGTGTTCGGACTGGCCCTCGATGGCTACTCCACCCTGCTGTTGGGGCTTCCCGACACCTACTCCATCGGCAACTGGGGGTTCTGCCGCGGGTCCCACTCCGACAGCGGGAAGCTCAGCTACACCTCGTGCTCCTCGCCCAAGTCCATGTTCCACCCCAACTTCACCCTGATTCTCGAGGAAGACCTCCTGGCGTGGGGCCAGCTGCACTACACGCAGGTGGTGTTCCCCAACAAGCTCATCACCAAGTTGGCGCTGCTGGGGCTGTATGCCTCCACCCAGGGCGCCATCTTTGTCTTTACCTTCATTGGCGTGATCACCTGTGCCATTCTGTTCTTCATCACCTACTTCTCCTTCCACTCGCACTTTATGCTGTTTCTCTCCTTGGGCTGGGCAGTTGCGTCCTTTGTGGCGTTCCTCATTGCCGGTGCGTGTGCCACCGGCTTGTACCGCAACGTCACCAACGACTTCAAGAAGGCATACTCCACGTACGGCATCAAGGCCTACATGGACGAGCAGTACTATGGTGTCATCTGGGGTGCCTGTGCTGCCATGGCCATTTCCCTGATCTTTTTGTTCTGGGGCATCTGTTTCGGCAGCACCCGTGCGTACCACCGCCACCGCGACTCCGTGTTTGGAGGCTCGCTGGACAGCGAAAAGAGCCTCTCCGGAAGCGGCAGCAGCGGCAGCAGCGGCGGCCACAGCAGCCACCACACAAGCCACCGCAGCAGCCACAAGAGCCACCACAGCAGCCACAAGAGCCACCGCAGCAGCCACAAGAGCCACCACAGCAGCAGGCACCTGTAGCGCCCCGGACACAACCCCTGGCATTCAATTCACAGATACACGTTTTTCTAGAACACACACTGCGCCGCAGGGTCCTGCATGTCCTGCACCTTTGGCCGGTGCTGCGCGCTGCATCGGTTGCTGTTCCCCGCCAATGCTAAACCCCGAGCTACGGTTCGAGAGCAAGAAGGAGGTGCAGGCGTACGTCAAGCAGGCGTACAGCCACCAGGACTGGAGCGTGGCCACCGAGCGCAGCGATGCCAACAAGATTATTTTCAAGTGCAACAATGTCTCCGGCGCGGAGGCGGGAGAGGACGAGCAGACAATCAAGCGCCGGCGCCGCAACCCCCACAACACCTGTCCGTTCCGGGTGCGCGGGAACTACCTGATCAAGAACCGCGTGTGGAGCTTGAAGGTGGTGTGCGACAGCCACAACCACAGGGTGGACGAGGTGCCGGCCAAACACGCTCTGGAGACGGCGCCAGACGCACCGCCCGCCACCAGGCCCGGGGCCAGGCAAAAGCCCGAGGCCAGCTCGGACGCGCGCACAGAGCCCCGGGCCGACACCACCGCCACACCCCCCATCGAGCCCGAATCCAGCGTGCCGCCTCTGTTGCTGCTTCCGCCGCTCCAGCTCGAGGACATCCACGCCATGTCCGACTTTATGGAGATGTGCTACCGACAGCTCCCCAAGATCAAGAACATCGGGACCGAGCCCCCAAGCCTCCCGGCCGACCCGCCGCTTCTTCCGCCGCTTCCGGACGAGGATGTCGACTTGGAGCTCCGCGCGTTGTACGATCTGACACTAAAGTTCCTCACGACGGCCGTGTATCGCCTGGGGTTGATCAGTCGGGACGACAAGATGAACATCTTGCGGAACGTGTTGAACTACTCCGGAACGTACATTTCGCGCAGCGTGCGCAAGATGGTGGAGGAAGGAAAGGTGCCCACGCGGTTCTCCAAGAACGAGGCTCCCCGGCCGGACCGCCCCGGCGACGACACGCCGCCCCGCCTCCCGCCCAACATCAACCCCTCGTCGCTCCTGCTTGCCCCCGAGCGCCAGTTGCGCATGCCCCACGCCGCACTGGTGGCACTCCCGCTGTTTAATGCCATCCAGACCGGCATCGACCTCCCCGCCATCCCCCCGCCGCAGCGGCTCGAGAAACGCGACCCGGCAAGCGACCTCCTCGACACCCACTGGGGCGACCGCAAGGAGGACGACGACTGGTGGGTCCAGACCCTTGGTCCCAGCGTGTAGCCGCCCACACGGTGTTTATACGGATACAGACATGTCTTACTAGCTACTCCACACCTTCTTGCAGTTTAGACACACGTAGAACAAGATCATGCTGGTGTCCTTGCGTTTCTGCTGCAGCTGGAAAAACACCGCCTCGTGGGAAAAACACTTGGGACACTCCTTGTCCGAGCGCGGAAGCGTGGGGTCCAGCCCAATGTCCTGGACAACACCGGCGGTCTCGCCAATCAGTGTCATCAACTCGTGGCGGTACACCTTGGGGTTTTCAGCAAACTCCGTGTAGTCACAGTTGCGGCACAGATACAAGAGACGCATGTTGTCCTTGTCTTCCTTGGGATACAACATGTTGTTGCACTCAAGGCAGAACCGGAAGGAGGCCATGGCGCGGGTGGAGTGGGTGGAGGCGTGCTTTTCATGTTGGTGCGCGCACATACACGGCGGGTGCACGGATGTCCCCGCATAACCGTCACGCCCGCCGCGCGGTCCCGTGCACTGTTCGATTTTCCACCCACACACCCCAGCTCCACCATCACCATGTTTTCTCGTCAGGCGCGGCTTGTGGCCCGCGGGTGTGTGCGTGCTGCCCGGTTCAACTCCACTGCCGTGGACCCCAAGATTTCCGCCATTGTCGACTCCATCTCCAAGTTGACGCTTCTCGAGACCTCGGCCTTGGTGCTGGAGCTCAAGACCCAGCTCAACATTCCCGAGATTGCCTTCCCGGCGGCTGGCGCGGCTCCGGCGGCTCCGGCGGCCCCCGTGGCCGAGGAGGTGAAGGAGGAGGTGGAGGAGCAGACCATCTTTTCCATCAAGCTCGAGTCCTTTGACGCCAAGTCCAAGCCCAAGATCATCAAGGAGGTGAAGAACATGTTGGGCTTGTCCTTGGTGGACTCCAAGAAGTTTGTTGAGGCGGCCCCCAAGGTGCTCAAGGACAACGTGCCCAAGGAGGATGCCGAGAAGATCAAGAAGACCTTGGAGGAGTTGGGCGGCAAGGTGGTGTTGGAGTAGTTGTGTACATAGAATCGGAGACTACTACTAGCTGCTGCTCACCACCGCATCAGGTTCCGGTTGCTTCTTGATCCGTCGTGCGTGCTGGTTCGACCTGACTCTTGGTACCATCCGTACTGGGGGTAGGCTCCGGGTACGTTGGACACTCTTCGGTAGTCGCCAAACAGAGACATTGGTCGGTGGTCGGGGTACATGGACCGGCCGTAGTCGGGGTGGAGCAGCCGGGAGTGGGGTTCTCCCACGTGGGACGCTGGTCGGGGGTGAGACTCTCCCATGTGGGACGCTGGTCGGGGGTGAGACTCTCCCATGTGGGACGCTGGCCGCGACCGCGACTCTCCCATATACTGCCCGTGCTCCCACCGCTCTCCCAACTCGAGATTAGACAAGTCGCCCAGAACATCGTCGCTGAACTCGTCAGACGAGTGGGGAGGAGACGGCACCACCGGCTCCTGAGCACGCCGGGTGTCAGCCACCTCCACCACACCATTCACCACCAGACTGCGGCGCACGTCAAAGGGCGAGCCCGGGTGGACTGGCGGCACCGACGACGCCTCCAACATGGAACACTCTGGGCTTTCCACCACCGGCTCGTCAAGCAAGGCCCCCACTGCCTCCACCAACGCCTGCATCTGTTCAAACACCGCCACGCTGGCACTGTCGATGGCCGACACGCCGCCTCGCGTCTCGCCCAAGAGGTCAAACACAGCAGAGACAAACTCGCGGAGCGCCTCGCGCTGCGGCCGCGTAAAGTGGGGCCCGGCCGCTAGCTCCAAGAGCGAGGGCTCGAGGGCAAGGAGGTCCAACGACCGCGGGAGGCTTGAGCTTCCCCGGACCATGTTTCAACGTGACGCGAGATGATGCAGGTGTAAGCGAGGGCAATGGATGCAGGAAGGCCAGGGTCCACAACAGCTGCAGAGGAGAGGGGGGCGGGCCGCTTGCCCCGCGCCCGCAGCCAACAGCCAACCGGTTGCATTGAGTTGCTATGGCCACCAGGACCGTGCCGCCGCGCTGGTTTCCCTGCCCGGGGGGTTCTTCAATTCTTTTCCAGCCTCCGCCATGCTCTACTCCACATACGGCAACACCAACCGCCGCAAGATCTCGCGATCGGGCACATCGTCGCCTTCAAAACGCAAGCGACAGCGGCCGTCCCGCCGCGTGCCGGCCACCTCGGCGGGATAAAACGTGGTGGTTTCGGGAAACCGGGCCAACACCTTGGTGCCGTAGGGATACGCCACCAACTCCCTGGCCTCGCCCTCGGTGGGAATCAACATGATCTCGTCACTCTTGGCGGTAATCACCAGAACCCGGTTGTTGTCGTCCGGCTCCACGTCTCTGATCTCAAACACCGTGCCGTCGCCCAACACTTCCAACACCTCGCATTGGATCCATAGGTACAGCGGGGCCCACGTGCCGTCGGGACCCTTTTCCCGCTTCAGCGAGCGGTACGCCACGTCCAGCCCCACCGCCACCGGTCCAGACGGGTTGTACACGCTGGTAAAGGCGCTGGTGCCGGTTTTGGGCTGTTCGCGCGCGGTGTTCTCCAACTCCTCGGCCGCGCCCCGGAGCTGTTCCACCACCTGGGCAATCTGGCTCTGGGCTAGTTCCAAGTCCCGCCGGTGCTGTTCCAGCGTGGGGGCCGACACAAGCGTGTCCACGGTGGCAAGGTCGTTGAGCGTGTCCTGGGCTGCGGAGTAGAGTTCCATGCTCGATGAGCCTCCACTCACACACCATTTTTTCCATGCTTGCCGCCTTCACCAACGTGGGCCTTGTGGTGCCGAGCCTTGTGCGGTACTCCACCAAGCGTGTGGCCGGGCTGCGCACCTCCATGCGGGACTCGGCCGGCCGCCGGCTTGGCGTCAAGACCCAGGAGGGCCACCAGGTGATGCCGGGCCACATTATTGTTCGTCAGCGCGGCACCAAGTTTCACCCGGGCGAGAACGTCACCATTGGTCGCGACCACACCTTGGTGGCGTTGGAGCCGGGCTACGTGCGCTTCTACATGGACCCGTTCCATCCGAAGCGTCGTTTTGTGGGCGTGGCGCTCGAGCCCCAGCTGCGGTTGCCCACGCCTCACTTTGCCAAGCGGGTGCGGCGCTTGGGCTGGGAGGTGATTGAGGATGCCCAGGAGGCGGCGGCGGAGCAGGGGCGCATGGGCGAGCGCGAGGCCCGCGAGTTTCCTCTCCAGGAACAGGCCCGGCAAAGGGCGGCGGAGCAGTTGGCGGCGCGGGCTGCCGAGTACGATGCCGAATACCTTGCGGTCACGGGGGCGGCGGTTGCGGGGGCGGGGGTGCGGTTGGCCAACGTTGAGGCCATGGTCAGACGCGGGAGCCGTCTCCAGGAGGCCCAGCACGCGGAGACGCTTCGGCTGGTGCACTTGGTGGAGTTGGCAGGGAGACGGGGGGAGATGGCTCCGGAGGCTGTGGCGACGGCCGTGGCGGCGTGCCGGGCGGCGGCGGCGGCTGTGGACTCCTCGGTGTCGTTCCACGCCGCCACGTACCGGCTTGTCAAGTTTAGAAGCGAGCAGCAGGTGGCCCAGGTGAAGGAGGAGACGGTGGCGGCGTTGGCGGCGTGGGGAGGAGACAAGGCCTCTGCGGCCGCATTGGTCAAGGAGTTGGCTGCCAGCGGGGTGTACACGGCAGACGAGCAGGCAGCCTTGCGCCGCGACTGGTTGAAGGAGGGGTTGGATGGCGAGAGCTTGGTGTGGGTGGATGGCAAGGTGCACAAGGTGGCTCATGCCGAATTGGGCTTTGTTCCTCATTACTAGGAGCTTGTACATAGGGTATACACTGCGTTGGCCGCGGCCCGTGCCTACACCCCCGCGTCGCGGATCTGTTCCTCCACCAACAAGCGCCGGGCCTCGTCAAAGTCCACGCCTCCCCGCATCAACTCCTCCACCCGCGCCGCCGCCCGCTCGTTCAACCCCGGCCGCGTGTCCCCCGCGTGCAAGTTGGCCATCTCCACGTCAAAGGTGCTGGAGGTCAACCCCCGCGCCACGTCGCGCCGGAACCCCGCCCCGCGCCGCAAGCGCCGCAGAAGAAACAACACTAGAGTCACCACCACGGCAAGGCACATGCCGAGAATCGCCACGTGCATCCACTGGGGCACGTTCCGCTCGTCCCATTCATCTTCAGAGGACATGGAGACGCGATGAGCTGGAGCCGGCACGTGCCGGCCGATGCGTTTTGCCGCTTCATTTTGCTATCACTCGCCACGGGTGGCGCCAACAACATCACCCTCCTAGTGCGCTACTCCGCGTAGTGGCCGTACGACAACAGCAAGTCTCTCCCGCCATAGGAGTAGCCCTGCAACCGCTCAATTGCCTCGCCCGCCGACTCGGCCGAACCAAACTCCACCGCTCCGTTCCCACTAGGCCGCCCCTCGTGGTTGTACTTGATCTCGGCCCGCACCACCAGACCAATGTTCTCAAACAACTCCACAAGGTCCGAGTTGGCGGTGGCCCAGGGAAGGTTGCCCACAAACACCACCACGCCGGGCTCGCCGTTGGGCACAAGCCGCGCCGTAAAGTCCGTGTTCTGGCCACGCGGCGCCCCCGGCCGCTCCGAGTCGCCGCCGCGCGAGCGCGAAAGACGCAACTCCAACGGCCGGCCCTGGAGGTCCCGGTCGTGGAACTCCGCCACCGCCCGGTCCGCATCGCCAGGGTTCTCAAACACAACCGTGCCCCACCCGCGCAGACGGCCGTCGTGGCCCATGGTGACGTCGGCACGGGCCACCGGACCAATCGCCCGCATGAGGTCCTTGAGGTCCTGCCACTGCACCGAGTACGCAAGGTTGCCGCAAAACACCTCGCCCGGAATCACCTCGCCCGTGCGCTCCTCCCGCGGCGGCCGCTCCCGCTCCGCCCGCGGCGGCCGGTCAAAGTCCCGACCGCCCCGGCCGCCCCGGTCGCCCCGGTCACGTCCAAAGTCCCGGCCACCCCGGTCCCGCGACTCGCGCGGCGGCGGCGGCTGGTCCTGCTTGACGTAGATCTCCCGGCCCATAAACTCGGTGCGGTCAAACTTGCTGATGGCCGCGTTCATCTCCTCCACACTGCCAAACTCCACCGTGCCCATCCCCCGCAGCCGTCCGCCGCGCATCACCACGTCCGCACGCACCGCGCCGGCAAAGTGGTCCTTCAAGTCCTGCCACTGCGTGGTGAACGGAAGGTTGCCCACAAAAATCAGCCGCTCGAAACGGCCGTTGTCGCGCAGCTCGCGCAGCGCAAAGCCCCCGCGGCCAGGCAGCAACTCGCGGTTGCGCGACGGCAGCGCGCTCCGGGGGCGATCGAGATCCATTGGTTCAGACATGAGAAAAGTGTTTGGGCGCGTCACCCCTGTGGTGGAAAAGCGGTTGTGGTGGTGTGGCGGTGCTGCATCGGGTATCATGTGGACATTTCCGCATCGGGATATACATGGCGCGCCTACCGCCCGCGCCGCGGCACCCGCCCGAGGTAACCAACCACAGGCAGTCCGTCCTCCTCGCTCACCTCAACCCGGGGCAGCAAGTGCGACACCGGGAGAACCCCCGCCACGCGCCGCAGCGGGAAACGGCTCCCCTGGCCAACGCTGATCACCGTCGAGCACGACTCCACGCTGGGACGAGGCACTGGCATCGCCGGCGCGGCCCCGACAAACAGCGAAAAGTGCTCCACCAGCAGGTCGCGGTACCGGGTGTACTCGGCCAGAGACAGCGACCGCGAGCTGTCGGCCCGCTGGAAGCTTTCCAGCGTGTTGCCCAACGACTCAAAGTTGTCCAGCGACGCGCTCCCCACCGGCTCCAAGTTGCCCAGAGAGATGCTGGCGCCACTCGAGTCCCCGGCAGAACCATCGCCCGAGCTGTTGTCGCTGTCCAGGAACCGGCCTCCCGCACCGTCCTTGGAGTCCAGCACCAGCCGCGAACTCATGCTCGACTCCCCCTCGTTCGTGCTGAACGACGTGGACACACTCTCCACCTCGAACAGGAGATTCATGCTCCCGCCAAAGTCCACGTCCGCGGCAAACACCGCCACCGGGTCCTCGTCCTCCAGCACTGCCGGCTCCTCCTTCCACCGCCCAAGCACCAGCCGCGTGCGGCCGGCCCACGGATCCAACGCACTCTCCGCGCTGTTGCTGTTCAGCACCGACGCTATCGTAGGAAGCACCGACGCAAGCCGGGCATCAAACTGGTGCTCGGGGGTGATGGACGGCACCCGCCGGCTCGAGAGCTCCTTGAACGGATGCAGCGGACCGCGGGTGTCTCGCTGCGGCTTTGCCGGCGCCCGGATCACGGCCTGGACCGCCGGCGCTGTGCTTGGCTTGCGGCCCACCTTGCCCACCTCCCGCTTGATCACCTCGGCCCGCAACGACAGGTTGTCCCGCAGAATGGGCCGCCAGTTGGGACTGTCGGAAAAGTCACGCGGGTTGCTGTGCCAGGTGCGGCGGTTGCCCCGGACCGACATGGGTGACTGGGTGCCGTCCGCCACCAACTTCACCAGGGTGTTGAGTGGCGGAGGCCGAGGCGCACCCTGGACCATGGGCCGCGGACTCGAGATCCGCGTGAGGTCAGGCTTGGGCCGCACCACCGTGGGTGTGGGCGAGTCCATGCTTGACCGCCGTGTCCGCACCACCGGCTGTGCACTCAAGGGGCGGAGCAGCGGGTCCGAGTTGGCCCGCGGCCGGAGCGGCGGCGCCACCAACA
This sequence comes from Limtongozyma cylindracea, assembly GCA_030572215.1. Taxonomy (NCBI): domain Eukaryota; kingdom Fungi; phylum Ascomycota; class Pichiomycetes; order Serinales; family Debaryomycetaceae; genus Limtongozyma; species Limtongozyma cylindracea. The sequence continues at coordinate 37,459 of JAJLZO010000182.1, forward strand.
CCGGCATGGGTTTCGGCTTGCGCTTGAACATGCGGGCAAGAAGCGAGTGCCGCTTGGGGGGCGTTTCCACGGGGGTCTGTTCCACCACCGGGCTCCGGGCCACCACTTTGGGCGCGTCCATGAGCTTGGGCGAGGGTGGCTTGGCCACCGGGACCGGGACACTGCTGGCCGCCGTCTTCTCCGCCTTCTCCGCCTTTGTCCCGCGCACATACTCCATGAGGCTCTCCATCAAGTTTTCGTTGGCCCCGAGCAAGCACTGGCCCATCTCGGCCCCGGCGTACGAAAAGTAGCGGGGGAACTGCTGGGCCATCACGTCGGTCACATACAGCGCCAACTCGGTGGTTTTCACCTCGGCCGTGACGGGCTCAACCGTGCCGCGGGCATAACACACCACCTTGAGCCGGCGCCGCTCGACAAACAGCACCTGCAAGGCGCAGTGGAGGTTGTGGCGCTTGAGCACCAGGCGGTCCACGGGCATGTTCAAGAACATGGCAAACGGCAGCCGCACCGTCTCCGCGCGGTACTGCTCCTGCAGGTGGGCCACGCTGTAGATCTCCTGGCCGTGGGCGGCGTGCTTGAACAAGTGGAACTGCAGCGACTTGTTGAGGATCTTGGCCTTGGACACCATCTCCACCACGTACTGGCCGGGACACACCTGGGGCGAGCGGATCTCGAACGTCTTGAGAGCGCCGCAGAAGGTGGTGACGGGCTGCACATCCAGAGCCGTGGTGGCCGTGCGGTCCCAGGCCTTGAACCCTCCGCTGTGGGCATACAACTGGACATAGCGGTTGTCGCCGTAGGTGACGGCGTTGATGTGGCCGATGGGAGCCCAGGCCGCCACGTGCATGTGGGGCATGGGCGCCACCTGGCTCTGGTTGATGAACGAGTGCATGAGCATGTCGGCAATCAGCGGGCGGTGGAGCGAGGAGAGCGAGAAGTTGTCGTCGCTGCCCATGGCGGCTTCGTAGAACTCGGCCTCGTTCACCTCGAGCACAAGAAGGTGGTCGGAAAACACAACCACCACCGACGCGGTGTGGGCGGTGCTGGCCACGTCGGTGGCGTCAAACACACACACCACGCGGCGCAGCAACCACCCGTATTGCAACTCGGCCGGCCAGCGGTCTGCCAACTCGGTGAGAATCTTGCCCGAGGGTGTGAACACGCGGGCCGAGTATGGCGGGAGCCGTTCCTTGGCGAAGGCGTCGATGGTGAGGAGAGCCAGCTCGTAGTAGCGGGTGGCCATGCGGCGGTGGGCAGGGTCCATGTGGCCCACCACGGCGCCGTGCAACCGCTGGAGAAGGAGCTTGAGCTTCACCAAGTTGAGCAGCGCGTGGATGATGGAGTCGATGTACCGCACCGAGTAGAGCGTGAGGTCCACGTTGGGACAGGTGCGCTCGAGACAGGAGTGGTACTGCTGCATGAACTGCTTGGCGGTGGCGGCAAACCGCTTGGTGGCGGCCTCGTGGCGGAGGTGTGCTTTGAAGAAGTAGGGCACGATGTGGCCACATGCCCGGAGCACCTCGCTGGCTCCGTACGGCATGGCTTGGTTGAGCAGGTCGAGGAGAAGACAGTTCACGCGCGTCACCTCGTCGATGGTGGGGGGGAACACGGTGTTGAAGTGGCTGATGGAGAGCGGCGCCGGGGACGAGCGCAGCTTGGCCGACGGTCCCGGGATCTCCTTGTTCAAGATGCGGATGCGCAACGGCACGATGAACTCCTGGAGAAAGTCCACCAAGCGGTTGGTGAGGGTTGTTTGCACCTCCACGAGTTCCAGGAGAATGGCCTGTACGCTCGGGGTGTCCACCGGAACAGGGGCCGGCCGGTGGGTGGGCGGGCGGTATGGGAGGTCGGCCGGCTCGGGGCAGTACTGGGCCAAGGGGTCAAACAACCGTTCGATCTGTTCGCCGAGACAAAAGACAATCCGGTTGTTGTCGGCCTGGCTGGCCTCGTCTCCCGAGTACACCACGTCGAGCAACAACAGGTTCACGTGCTTGGTCTGGAGAAACCCCATGGCCAACATGCGGTCGCCCACCTGGGCCGGGGTCCGCGACTCCACCAACTGCATGTGGCTGGCGCTCTCGCCGGCAATGGTTTCGTCGTACTGGAGAAAGAACGGCAGGCCGTGGGGTTTGGCCAGGGCAATGGTGGTGCCCACCAGGTCTTGCGAGTTGTCTCTGATCAACCGCTGCTTGGCGTGGTCGCCCAACTGGGCATATGCTCGGAGAAGGGTCACGGCAAGCGCACGGCGCACGCTCAGCTTCTTGTAGCGCGGGAGGAGGTTTTCGCACGCGGGGAAGTACTTGCTGCGGGCGTCGAGGGTGATGCTGTCGTGGTGGGTCTCGCCGTGGCGCAGAATCATCACGGTGCTCAACTTGGCCAGGTCGGGCGACAGGTACACCATCACAAGCACCTCGCCAAACACCACGTCGCGCACCACGGGGTTGGGGTGTCTGGTGGTGAAGAAGGCCGCCTCGGAGGCAATCTTGCGCCACTCGGTTTCGGAGTAGTGGTGGTCAATGTGAAACAGCGACTGGTTGGAGTCGGGCCGGGACTCAGGCCGGGAGTCGGGTCGGGACCCAATGCGCGACAGCACGCCGATGGGAGTGGTGGGGCCTGTGCTAGACGGCGTGCCGCCGTCGCCGCGGGCCGCATACTGGGTCCGCACCACGCCGACCGTGTCGTACGGGTTGGTGGTGTTGACGCGGATAAAGTCGGGGAAGACAATGCTCAGAAACTCGTCGTGGTAGGTGCCGGTGCCCGGCGAGGCTGTCAGTGCCCTTGGCAGTGCAAGGAACAACGGACTCGGCGGGAGCATGGGGGTGGGCGAGGCTGTTGGTGCTGGTGAAAGTGTGCCTGTCGATCACTCTGTTGTGATGATGCTGCCGGCGCCGGATGCGGCAAAAGGTAAACACGCATGCAAGGGGAACGCCGATGCCGCATGCGACGCGTCAGGCACCCGAGACCCTGGCGTGTGTTTGGCAGATGACGACGCTGGAGTACACGTGCCACACCCAGACCGGGGGCGATGCGGGATACCGCTTGGTGGCGTTGCCGCCCGAGGTGCTTGCGGTGGTGGAGCGCGGCGGCGGTCTCACGTTCCGCGCGGGCAGCGACGACGCGCCGGTGGTGGTGTGCACCGACAGCGCCACCTACCGGGTGCAGCAGCAGAACCACACCAACACGGTGATGTTGATGCGGAGGGAGGCGGGGGAGTTGGTGGGGTATGCCCAGACCACGCTGGTGTTGGAGTTGTCCAGGGGCACGGGGCAGGTGGATCTTGCGGGCGTGCCGGTGGTGGAGGACTTGGTGGGGTTCCGGCCCTCGGGGCGGGTGTCGGTGCAGGCGGTTGCCCGGCGGCTGCCGATTCTGCCGGTGGAGTTTGAACAGGAGTATGTGCACCGCCACCTTGGTCTGGAGATTGGCGGCGAGGCGGTGTTGCTTGGGCCGGCGTTGGTGCTGCGGCTCTTGTCGATGGTGATTGCGGCGGTGCTTGCGGGGAAGATGGACCAGGCGGCGTTGGGGGCAGCGGAGGTGGCGGCGGCCATTGGCCAGGCCGAGGTGACGCCGGAGATTGTGGCGACGGTGCTTGCGCGGTTTGGCGAGCCGCGCGGGGAAGAGAGCAGCCGGGTGTATGCGCTCGAGGCGGCGCGGGTGTCGGCGTGGTTTGGGGTGGATGCGCTCCGGGCTGCGTGCCAGCGGCCCCAGCCGCTTGACGACTTTCTCGTGCGGTGGAAACTGGCCCTTCCTCCGTTCTACAGCGCTCCGCTTGCGCTTGAGCATTTGCGGGGGAACTATGTGCAGCCCATTGCGGGACAGGTGCAGTACGTGGACGCGGGAGAGATCCGGAAGGAGCAGGACGCTGCCACGCGGTTCAAGCTTCTCTTTGCCCTCCAGCCGCTGTGGGATCTACGGGACATGGAGCCGTTCGTTGCGGACCTCAACAAGAAGGGCGCCTTGAGCGAGAGCTTTGTGATGAAGTATGCCCGGAAGCGCAAGAGCGGTGGGAGGGTGATTGTCTCCAAGCGGTAGGGGTTGGTTGTCGGAGGTGGCCGCCACGCCACGACCCACGCCGCGACCCACGCCGCGACCCACGCCGCGACCCACGCCTCAGGCTTCTCTACCGCGGCGCTGCACCGCTCCCCTCTCCGTGTGCCGTAACGCGCTGACAAATTTTTTCATGCAGCATGCCAATTTTTTCCTCATCACGCGTCCGCGTTCCGTGCGGGGTGGGAGCCTATAAATACCAGGCGGCTCGCGCTCCCGGACTTCCTCTCTTGGGGGGGAACGTTTGATTCCTCGACTTTCGTGTAATCAAATAAAACATCATCAATGAGCCAGACTCTCGACTTTGCCTCTGCTGTTTCGCACCTCACGACGTACGCCCGCAAGGACGGTCTCCTGGTGCAGGAGTTGATGGACCTGAATGGGTTTGGCGGCTTGACGTACAACGACTTCCTCGTGCTCCCTGGCCGCATCGACTTCCCGCTGACGGCGGTGCTGTTGGAGACCAAGCTCACCAAGAAGATCACGTTGAAGACGCCGTTTGTGTCGCTGCCCATGGACACGGTCACTGAGGCCAACATGGCGATCCACATGGCGCTTCTCGGCGGCATTGGCATTCTCCACCACAACTGCACTGCCGAGGAGCAGGCCGCCATGGTGCGCAAGGTGAAGAAGTACGAGAACGGGTTCATCAACGACCCGATTGTCGTCAAGCCCTCCACCACGGTTGGCGAGATCAAGGCGATCCGCTCCAACCTTGGCTTTTCCTCCTTCCCCGTTACCGGTATGTTTCCCCCACCCGCCAACCTGATGAGCAACCTTTTTCAATAACTTTCGTTCTTCCGAGCGATCCAACGATCGTGGGGACAAACCGATTCTCTGATGGCAACTCGCGACTCAGTACTAACATTCTAGACGACGGCAAGGTGAACGGCAAGTTGGTTGGTATCATCACCTCGCGTGACTACCAGTTCCACGACCTGGACCTGCTGCCGGTGCTGGAGGTGATGACCACCGACTTGGTCACCGGCAAGCACGGCATCGACCTTACCGAGGGCAACAGCATTCTCACCAAGTCCAAGAAGGGCAAGTTGCCCATTGTGGACACCGAGGGCCGCCTTGTGGGCTTGTTGTCGCGTGCCGACTTGACCAAGAACACCGAGTACCCGCTTGCCCTGAAGCTGTTTGACTCCAAGCAGTTGTTGTGTGGTGCGGCCATCGGCACCATGCCGGCTGACCGCGAACGGTGCGCCAAGCTTGTTGAGGCTGGGTTGGACGTGGTGGTGATTGACCTGTCCCAGGGCAACTCTCTGTTCCAGACCGACATGATCACCTGGATCAAGCTGGAGTTCCCGGACCTCCAGGTGATTGGTGGCAACGTGGTGACCCGCGAGCAGGCCGCCGTGCTCATTGCCGCTGGTGTCGACGGTCTCCGTATTGGTATGGGCTCCGGCTCCATCTGCATCACCCAGGAAGTGATGGCGTGCGGCCGCCCCCAGGGCACTGCCGTGTACAACGTGCTGGAGTTTGCCAACCAGTTTGGCGTGCCCACGATTGCCGACGGCGGTGTGCACAACATTGGCCACATCACCAAGGCGCTTGCCCTTGGTGCTCTGTGTGTGATGATGGGTGGCATGCTTGCGGGCACCACCGAGCTGCCGGGCGACTACTTTTACCGCGACGGCAAGCGCCTCAAGGCGTACCGCGGCATGGGTTCTGTGGAGGCCATGCAGCAGACCTCCACCAGTGCCAACGCGCTGACCCTGCGCTACTTTTCCGACAACGACAAGGTGTTTGTGGCGCAGGGCGTGAGCGGTCTGGTGGTGGACAAGGGGAGCATCAAGAAGTTTGTGCCGTACTTGTACGGTGGCTTGCAGCACTCGTGCCAGGACATTGGTGTCAAGAGCGTGGCGGACTTGACCAAGAAGACGCTTGAGGGCGAGGTGCGGTTTGAGTTCAGAACCGCCAGTGCCCAGTTGGAGGGCGGCGTGCACAACTTGCACTCTTATGAGAAGCGCTTGCACAACTAGGTGTAGGTGAAATACAGTCTTGGATTTGCGTGGCCGGAGCACGGAGCGTGGTAGGTTCGCGGAGGGCTGGAGTGGGGTCCAAGCGGGGTCGTGCGCCGTCCGTGAGGTGGTCGTGCGCCGCTTGTGTGCTGGTCGTGCGCCGCCCGCACTCACACGTGACACGCGAAAAACAGTCACACGCCGCCTGCCTGTTTGGTCGCACCGCGCAGACGCACTGGCCTCCATTTTTCTCCCACTTTTCACCACCTCCCCACTACTCCTCATCCATCATGGCTGTCGGTAAGAACAAGAGACTTTCCAAGGGCAAGAAGGGGTTGAAGAAGAAGACGGTCGACCCGTTCCAGCGCAAGGAGTGGTACGACATCAAGGCGCCTTCCACCTTTGAGAAGCGCGCTGTGGGCAAGACCCTCGTGAACAAGTCCACCGGTCTCAAGAACGCCTCTGACGCGCTCAAGGGCCGCGTGGTGGAGGTGTGCCTCGCCGACCTCCAGGACCAGGAGGACCACCTGTACAAGAAGGTCAAGTTGAGAGTGGACGAGGTGCAGGGCAAGAACCTCCTCACCAACTTCCACGGCTTTGACTTCACCACCGACAAGCTCAAGCTGTTGGTGCGCAAGTGGCAGTCGCTTGTGGAGTGCAACGTGACCGTGAAGACCTCTGACGACTACGTGATCCGCGTGTTCGCCATTGCCTTCACCAAGCGTCAGCAGAACCAGATCAAGAAGACCACCTACGCCCAGCTGTCCCAGCTCCGCGAGATCCGCAAGAAGATCACCGAGATCATCACTCGCGAGGTGTCCCAGCTGACCTTGGCCCAGCTCACCGCCAAGCTCATCCCCGAGGTGATTGGCCGCGAGATCGAGAAGGCCACCCAGAGCGTGTACCCGTTGCAGAACGTGCACATCCGCAAGGTGAAGTTGCTCAAGCAGCCCAAGTTCGACCTTGGTGCCTTGATGGCCTTGCACGGCGAGGGTGCCGCCGAGGACAAGGGCAAGAAGGCCGGTGCTGGTGGCTTCAAGGATGTTGTCTTGGAGACTGTTTAGGTCAATACAATCGTATGCTAAGACGGAGTGAAAAGTTTGACAGGCCCACGGAGGTTGTTGCCGAAAGCGGAAATGCCGCATCGGGACGGCAAGCGTGCAGGAGGACAGGGCAACCGTAACGAGGGGTTGGGTTCAAGGCCTGGTCTGGCGCCATTGCGGGGCGGTGGCCTGGCAAAGAGGACAAGGGACGGGTCTCTGGGGGGTGCTGGTCCCGACTATGGGTGCCCTGCACACGCCAGCCTATCCCCAGACTTCGGTTCTAGTTGACACTTTATTGATCCTCGCCTGGAGGATTGATCCACAACTCCGGAGCCATGTAGCAGAAGCGGCGGACAGCGCCATTGCCCACGCCCGTCGCTCCCGCAGCATACCCCAGGGCCAGTCTCCTCAACACCACCGCTATTGGCCCACCGACTTGACATACTCAAACGCCTTCAACAACTTTCTTCTCGCACCCAACGCGCTCACCCCGGCCTGCTCCAACCTGGCGTCGTCGTACTCCACCAACTCTCTCCACGGCACATCCTTCAACTTGTCGCTGTACTTGTGCAACCGCAACACCCGCAACCACGCCGGAATGTCCTTCAACAAGGCCTCGCTTGCAATCTCCACCGGCATGCTGGCTCTGTTCGGCGACGCCTCGCTTCTCACCTCCGGGCTCTTCCACGGCGACACGGCCCCGAGCCGGCCCTCGCCTCTCTCGGCCTCGGCACGGCCTCTCTCCAACTCCAGTCTGGTCTGCACCGTGTGCAACGCGCTCATCTTGGCCACGCTGCCCGGCATCCCCGACATGCCAGGCACTCCTCCGGACATGGCCAACCCGGCCCGCTGGCTGCCCATGGCCTCCACCAGCCGCGGCCGCGGCTGAGCAAACCCCATCATCGAGTCAAGGTTGTTGAACCCTCCCCGACCCACCTTGTTCTGGAGCTGGCTCCGCATGTACACCATCACCTCCTCGCCAATCGAATCCAAAAACGAGTCCACAAAAATGTACTGCTCCAGCGACAGGAGCCGGCCCACCCACGCCACCACCAGCAGGAGGTCCTGGCTGAACTGCATCAGGGTCCGGAACCCGTCCTGCGCCAGCAGCGGCCGCGGCTCCTCGGCCCCGAACCCGAAGCGCGACACCAGCGGCAGGAGCCCCGAGCCAAACGGCAGGGCTGCCCGTGGGGCCGGCGCGTGGATGTGCGAGTCGAGCAGAAGGGCAGACATGTTGGGGAGCTCGCTGGGCGGCGCGGGGGTCAGCGACGGCAGGAGGAACGCGTGCATGGCCAACGCCAGGTTTGGCCGTTGGATGTTTGCCCCTGGCGAGAGCAGGTGGTGCATGGAAAAACGAGGTGAGAAAAAGGAGACGGAAGGGAAGTGATGTGGGGGGCGGGAGTGAGAAGAGGAGGGAGGAGCGTGAAGAGGAGTGGGAGTGAGTCAGGAGAGGGGGGGTGGATTGGGAGACGGGGGTGAGCTAGGAGGCGAACACAGTCAAGGGTCCTGGCTGGAGCGCCTTGGCTGGTGTGTGTGTGGTCGATCCGACCAAAGCCAATCTTCATGACGTCATAGTCCTGGCAGCGGGGAGTGGCAGGTGGGTGGCACTGAAGAGACAGCCAGGGTGGGGCCGGTAGGGGGTGTTGGGTTGGAATCCC
>JAJLZO010000182.1:46270-86727 GCA_030572215.1 Limtongozyma cylindracea
CCCCCACCGTCATCTCCCCCCTCCTCTCGCTCTTTTCCCAACACACCACCACCCTCTCCACCCTCATCTACCTCTTCAACACAGAAATCGAGCTCCTCCACAACTCTCCGTCGCTCCTTGCCACCGTCCACACACGGAACCAGCTCCGGGACCTTCTTGCCCACGTGACTGCTCTTTCCACCAAGCTTGCAGCCACCGATCTCCTGGCCCTGGCGCTTTCCAACCACGTGCTTCTCCGGTTCCAGGTCGACCTGCTTCTTTCCGACCACTACCGCCCGGTGCTCCGCGACACGGTGGCCACCATCAGAGACCTCGAGCGGTGTTCTCGTCTTGCCCGACCCCGCAGACCCTCGGACAACTTCTTTCTTCTCCTGGCCCAGGAAACCCGGTACGAGGTGTTCCCCCAGGTGGCGGACGTGACGGCTCTGGTGGCTGCCAAGCTCCTTGCCAGCACCGAGAGTGTTCTCGAGGTGACCCCGTCGGCTCCTCTCGGCTCGCCTGTGGTGGTGGCGTCCATGGCCGAAGCACTTCTGGTGCTCACCGCCAGATTGTTCAAAGGCGTCATGCTCAACCTGCCTGCGTTGGTGGAGTTTGTCCACAAGTTCCCTGCAGTCGGCAAGGCCTTGGTGGAGTACCACGGATTGGGCAGCGAGTTGGACCGCGCCGGAATCGAGTACTACCTGCCGTTGATGATTGGAGACGGCTCCACCCAAAACACCTCCGCCGACGCCGATTCCCAGACCAGCGTCCAAGCAGCCTCCCAGGGAATGCGCCAGTTTGGAGCGTTTGTGGGCGAGCGCAACGAGACCCTAGGTGTCAACCACCGCCGGGTCTTCTAGCCTCTCCTCTCCTGCCCCCGTGTCCCACTAGGAAATCCACCAACCGCCAATCCACATAGCTCATCGCCACACCATGAACACGCCCCAGACCCCACGAACCCGCGTGGACACGTCGCCCGAGACCCCGCCGGACGGCTCGCGGCTTGTCCAACAGTTCTTTGACACGGCCCGGTCGCCCACCTCCCCCCACAACTCCCTGACGCCGCTCCCCGAGTTGCTATCTCCGTTGGCACCGCGGCCACGGCTCGCGGTGGTGGTGGATGACCCACCGGTGCTGTTGCACACGGCTGCCGCCATGGCGTCTCCCATCACCGAGAACGACCAGGCCGGCCACCTCCGCCAGAGCGTGGCCCAGACCGCCGAGAGCGTGCTCGAGGGATTGCATGCGCAGGGCGAGGCGCTCGCCAAGGCATACCAGCAGTTTGCCGCGGCGTGCGTCGAGCAGCGAGAACACGCCGCGGCCCTTGCCAAGGAGGCAGCGGTGGTGCGAGCCGAGCTCGACCGCGTGCTTCCTACCGTCGAGACCTACGTGGAAACCCGGCTCCCGGAAAGCCACGACACGGTGGAGCGGCTTGCCCGGTTCGAAGCCCGGGCCCTGGTGGCGCGGCAAGAAATCACCGCCATGCGAGCCACGCTCCGTGGGTTGGACAAGGAGTTGGACAAAGTAGAGGCTACCAGAGAGGAGTACCGGGCCCGCGTCAAGGCCCGAGTCGGCCGCGTGCGGATCGGCCTTGCAGTGGCGGTGGCGGTGTTCGCGGTGGTGCAGGCAGTGGTGCGCCTCGGCGCGTAGCCACAAACGAGACGCATAAAAAGGACTGAATGCAGGAGGCTTGTTTACGTTCATGCTGACGGCTCAGCACCTGGTGGCACTCAAGATCGGGCTTATTGGGGACTCGGGGATCGGCAAGACCCTGCTCATGGTGAAGTACGTGGAGGGGACGTTTGACGAGGACTATATCCAGACGCTTGGAGTCAACTTCATGGAGAAACAGATTCTGATCCGCAACACGTTGATCACCTTCAGCATCTGGGATCTTGGCGGACAGAAGGAGTTCATCAACATGTTGCCATTGGTGAGCAACGACGCCGTGGCCATCTTGTTCATGTTTGACCTCACGAGGAAGAGCACGTTGAACCTGGTGAAGGAGTGGTACCGGCAGGCGCGGGGGTTCAACCGCACCGCCATTCCCTTTCTCATTGGCACCAAGTACGACGAGTTCATCGACATGGCCGTGGAGGACCAGGAAGAGGTGCTGGCCCAGGCCAAGCGGTTTGGCAAGGTGATGAAGGCCCCGGTGATCTTCACCCTGACCAGCAAGAGCATCAATGTGCAAAAGATCTTCAAGGTGATTCTCTCCAAGGCCTTTGACTTGAGGTTGAACATTCCCGAGATTACCAACGTGGGCGAGCCGTTGTTGATATACCAGGGCGACGAGGTTGCCAGGTGACTGGCCAGGGGTAGCTTGGCAAGCAATGAGACATTCGATTCAATCCCAAAGGTTCTGCTAGAATCTGTCCAGCAACAGCGGGAGACACCGGGCGGACTAAACCACGCGCCACCACATACACTTCACCTCCGCGTCCTCTCCCAACGCGGACGCCACCGGGTCACCACATACACTTCACCTCCGCGTCCTCTCCCAACGCCGACACCACCTCGTCATTGCTCACGTTCAACCGCACCACGCCATACCGCTCGCCCGCACTCCCATCCATCACCCCGCTAAACGCCTTTTGCCGGTCCGCCTTGTGTCGCAAGAACCCCCGCCCCCCTTCCTCCTTCCCCACCACCACACCCATCTCCACCAACAGCTGCACCGCCTCGCTGAACCCCTGGAACCGCACCCCCGCACCCCCCATCACCTCCGCCACCCCGATCCCCACCACCTTGATTTCCGCCTCGTTCACCTTCACCAACCGCTTCATTTCATCAAGCACATCCCCCACCCGCACGTCCGCAACACCCAGCCGCCGCACCTGGAACAACAACGCCACAAGAAACACCTTGTGCACAAACGGAAGCATCCGGAGCTGGAGCAGCACCGGCAGCTGTGTGGTCTCGGCAATCGCCCGCGTTATGTCCCCAATCGACACCTCCTTGGCTCCCCGCTGTTCCGTCATCCCCACCGCCCGCCGCACAATCGCCAACGCCCGCCGCGCATCGCCACTCACGTTGGCAACCTTTCGCGCCGCATACTCCACCGCGTCGGGCGAGATGTCGATCTCCTTCTTGGACGTGATCAACGCCAACCGCGACCGCACAATCTCGCTGAGCTGCTGGAACGTGTACCCCATGAACTGGATCCGCACCATCCCCACCCGCAGCTGGATCTTGGTCGTGAGCACCCGTTCCGGGAGATCCATCGTGTTGGCCACGGCAATCACCACAAGCTTCAGCGACCCGTACAGCGGCCAGTTCACCAAGTTGTACATCACCAGCTGCAGCTTTGTCACCACCAGGTCCAACTCGTCCACCATCACCACAAGCGGACCCGTGGCACTGCCGCTCGAAAAGTGCCGCTCCAAAGCCTCGGCCGCATCCACGGCCCCGAGCCGCTGCCCGCTGATGTGCTGCCAGAGAATCTCGTATGCCTGTGACGGCTGCAGCAACTTGAGGCCGTTGATCTCGAGGTAGTCAAAGTCGCAGAGATCCCCCGAGTCCACCAACTCGGTCAACAGCCCCACCACCTCGCGCACCGTTGCCGTCTTGCCCACCCCAGGCGTGCCGCTGATGTAGAGACAGCACCCGGTCTGCAGCAGAATCGCCTGTTCAAGGGTCATGTACACCTGCGTGAACTCGTCCTCACGACACGGAAGCAGGTGGAGCTGGAACGACGGGTGGAGCCGTTCTCGCATTTGTTTGAAAGCTTCTGCTGTGGTGTCGATCGTGTTGGTTGTCGAGGACGGCACGAGGGGGAGTGACACGGGGCCCAAGGCTTTCCGGGCGCGTTTCTTTGGAGACGCAGCGGGTGCCTTGCCACCACGGCGCTTTCGTTGGTATGCCTCCAGCTCGAACTCGTCGTGGGAAGAGTCGTCGAGGGCAGACTCGTATGAGGAGCTCGAGGAGGGGGATGCCGGAGCAAGGGGAGCAGTGGGTCTTCTGGGGGAGTTTGCGGGGAGCTGAGCGGGGGGTGTGTCGGAGGAGTCAGCAGGCGCGGCGTCGGAAACAACAGGCGCGGCGTCAGAAACAACAGGCGCAGCTTCGGACACAACAGGCACAGCTTCGGACACAACAGGCACCGTTTCGGACACAACCGACACAGCCTCAGACAGCAACGGCTTGCTGGGCGAGGATGCAATGATCTTGTCCACCGCCCGCTTGGCAGCCGCCTTGCGTGGAGACGGAGTCTTGGCCACGGCCCCAGACTCCCCCCGCAGCGGAGCCACCGCCCCAGGAGCCTCCTCCCCCTTCACCACAGACTCCCCTCCCACCAGCTCCGCCTTGACCCGGGACTTTCCCCGGCCTTCGCCCGCCCCCGCCTGCCCGTTTGCAAACACAATGTCCCGCACCTCTCTCCGGAACTCTTCGCGGTTCGCCTTCGCCAACCGGTGCAACCGAGCCCAGTCAAGCGGCAGCAGGATCTTTTCCCACTCGGGATCACACCCCCGCACACACACAAACACGTTCCCCTCCCCGGTGCCCTCCCCCGGCGCCACCACCTCCACGTGCTCCAAGTAGTCCTTCAACCAGAGCTTGTCCTGGGCAGGAGTCACCAACACCTCGTTGGGCACAAACTCCACGGTGCGCATGGCTGGGGGGAGCTGCTCCGCACGCACAAACGGCGTCACGGTGATCTTCAAGAACTCGCTCGTGCCCAACTCAACGTCGTCCACCATCACCACCTCCAGCCCACCTTTCAACACGCGGCGCATCACCGTGCTGCCGCGCTCGAGCACCGCACCGGACACGCTGTGGACAAGCAGCACGCCTGCGGCCGGCGCCAGACGCCGGCTCCGCCGCCCGGTGTCGCCAGCACCCGGCACAAGCGTCCAGCCGTGCAAGTTGCTCTGAGAACGCGACATGGCCGTTTGTTTACCAAAACGGATTAAAGTGGATGCGACATGCAGCTTGCCATGCGATGCCCAGTGCGGCGCGGCTTGGGTCTATAAACAGGGGCCGTCTGCACCTACTCTAGCTTGTACACCACGGTCTGGCCAAACGAGCCGGGAACCCACTCTCCGGTCTTGCCCTCTTCGTCGGCAGCCCGCTCCAACCACTCCTTGGGTTCCAACACGCTCTCGGAGCTCAACTTGAAGGTGCCCCAGTGGACCCCCACCATGTGGGCAATCGGCAAGGTCTTGGCAATGGTGACGCTTTCCAGCGGCAGAATGTGGCGCGGTTTCTGGTGCCACTCGGGACAGTACTGGCCAATCGGCAACATGCCCAACAACACCGGACCGATTTGTCGCTTGATCTCGGCAAACATCCCTTCCAGGTACCCGGTGTCTCCCGCGTGGTAGAAGACCGCTTTGCCGTTGCGCATCACCACAAACAGGGCCCAGAGGGTGTGGTTGGAGTCGACCACGGTGCGGCCGCTCCAGTGCATGGCAGGCACACACACCACCTCGTACGTCGCGCTGTCGCCGGGCGGCAGGGCCAACGAGTACCGGTCCCACCAGTCCATCTCGACGAGGTTGTGCACCCCTTTGCGGCGGAGGTGGTTGCCCACCCCGAGGGGGACGATCCACTGGGCAGAGTTGCGGATGTGTTCGATCAGCGAGTCTTCCAAATGGTCCGGGTGGTTGTGCAGCACAAGCACGTAGTTGGGAGCCGGCACGTCTGCAAGAGGGGCCGGCAGCGGGGTGATGCGCTGCGGTCCGAGCGTGCGGTTGATGAGAAACGTCTCAAAGAGCGGGTCCGTGAGAAACGTGAGGCCCGCGATCTTCACCAGTGCGCACAGCTGGCCCAACCACGTAAACACCATTTCCAGCGCGGAGGCAGTGGCGTATGCCTGCCAGTTGGGACTGTACACCGGGAGTTCCTGGCGGAGTTTGGCAATGTCCTTGTGCAACAACCGCAGCTCGTCCACTCCACCAAACACCCCGTGGAGCCAATGCCACACCTCCAACAACCGAACAGCGGCAAACTCAAACACCAGCTGCAGCCGGTACTCCGGGAACGGATTCTCAAACCGCCCGTGGAGCGTGTACAGAGCATACTGGTTGGCGGCTGCTGCGGTTGCTGTCGCTGTTGCGGTGGTTGCTGTCGCTGCGGCAGCCGCCGCCGCCGCCTCTCTTCTCAGAGAGATCTCCCGCTGGGTACGCACGTGCACGTATGCCACGTACAGCCCGTACCCCGCGGCACATCCAATCACAAGCTTGGTGGTGAGGCCAACCATGAGCAAGCGGGTAAAAAGCTCGCCAGATGCGCATCGCACACGCATCGCGTTAATCATGGCCAAGGAGGCGGACCCGTCCAGCGGGCTGCAGCTACGAGGGCGTGCGGAGACGGCTGTGCCGTTCACGGGCGCAGCCATTACCACGGCAGTGGCCTCTATTTCCCGCGTCTCCACCTCGCTGGGTCTGTACCAGACTCTCAACGCGTACCGTCTCACGGCCAAGCTCGGCCAGGGCCAGTTTGGCAAGGTGATTCTCGGGGAGCGGATGCTGGATGCGGATCTGAGCAGCGGGGCGTCGAGTGCGGGCAGCGGGGCGGCGGACCCCATTGCCTCCCCAACCACAGTTGCCGTCAAGTGCATCAACCGCGTGAACAAGCGACAAATGTTCTACCACGGCATGCGTGCGGACGGGAAGCCGCGCCAGGATGACGTCACCAGCCGCAAGATTGCCAACGAGGTGCTGGTGATGGTGCTATGCCGCCCCGGAGGCCGCGTGCACCCCCACGTGGTGAATCTCCTCGAGGTGGTGGACGACCCGACATGCTCCAAGATGTTCATGGTGTTGGAGTACTGCCGGTACGGCGAGCTCCGGTGGTGGCCGCCGGGAAAGGCCACCGTGCACCTGCGAGACGAGTTGGCCATCCGCTTGTCTAAAGTGGCCAAGATTGCCGCCGACGTGCTTTTGGGGTTGGACTTTATCCACGGCGTGCGGGTGATCCACCGGGACATCAAGCCCAGCAACCTCTTGCTCGATGCCAGCGGCAAGGTGAAGATCGGCGACTTTGGTGTGAGTGTGCAGGTGACCACGGCGCCGATTGCGTCGAGCGAGGCGTCGAGCGACGTGGCCCAGCTCTTCCGCACCGTGGGCACGCCGGCCTTTTTCCCGCCCGAGCTCTGCCAGTTCATCAACTTTGAGTACGACCTCCACCAGCCTGACGAGCGGTTGGCGGACGAGGCCAAACGCAACCTGCCCACCAAGAACCTCTGTCCCAGCGACACTCCGGTGGATGTGGGGGCGCGGATCGACACGTGGGCCACGGGGGTGCTGCTCTACGCCTTGTTTTTCCACACGTTGCCCTTCAACGGCGACAACGAGTTCCAGCTCTTCAAAAGCATTGCCAACGACGGACTCCGGTGGTACAACGAGCCCGAGGGGGCCAAGAGTGCCGACAGCGACACCCTCGCGCACTATGCCGAGTTCAAGCTGTTTCTTGCGGGGGTGCTCACCAAGGACACCAAAACCCGGGCCACGGTTGCCAAGCTCATGCGCCATCCGTTTGTGATGCGCCAGTTTGGCCGGCCCAGTGACCGCCAGGCGTTTCTCGGCTTCAACGATGCGTTTCTCCCCAACCGGGAGGCTCCGCGGGCACCGTCGCCCACACCGGTGCGCCGCCGCCGGCGTTTTATGGAGTGGGGGCGCAAGACTGAGCCCGACTGGAGCAAGGGCATGCGGGACCGGCCGGCCATTGTGCCGCCAATCATGTCGCCCGTCACGCGCTCCTACTCGCTCCTGACCCTGCTGGGCGACGAGTCGGCAGAGGTGGTTGAGCCGCGGCAGGTGGCGGACTTGGGGTTCATTCCGCCAACCCTCTCGTCGCCCTCGTGGTCAGCGCCGCCGCTGCCGTTCACGGACCAGGGCAAGCTCACAAGCAGCACCGGGAGCATGAACCTCGCCCAGATTCTCAAGCAAGGCGAGGAGCCACCAAAGTGAGCTGGCGCGGGGCAACAGCCGCCCATGCGGGGCCTGCACGGCGTTCCTACGCCCGGACCCTGCGCCGCACGTGACAGCGCGGAAAAGCATGCACAACGCCGCGACCGGGCCGGTGTCGTGTCGGCACCGAGTCGGAGATTCCGGAGCAACGACACGTCGCCAGGGGCCGGGGAGACAGCGGTGGCCGTGTGCGGGCAGGGTCTCCACCCTCCCGGAAGGGGGCTCCTTGCACCGCTGGGCTTGGCCCGTGCCCCGCGATTATGCAACCCATTACCACACCATTACCACACCATTATGCTGCTGTTACCCTGCCCCCATCGGGCTGGAGTCCTCCAGCTGACTAAGACGCATATATAAACCCCACCCCCCAACAAATCCGCGGTTGCTGCAATTGCCGGCGCTAGACCACTCTTCTCTCGACAATGTCCTCCTTCACTGACAAGTGCATCAACACCATCCGTCTTCTTGCGGTGGACATGGTGGCTGCGGCCAACCTGGGCCACCCCGGTGCGCCGATGGGTCTTGCTCCCGCGGCCCACATTGTGTTTGGCCAGATGAAGTTCAACCCCAAGAACCCCGACTGGCTCAACCGCGACCGTTTTGTGCTCCTGAACGGCCACGCGTGTGCCTTGTTGTACCTGATGTTGTACCTCACCGGCTACGACTTCCTGCTCGAGGACATCAAGCACTTCCGCCAGTTGGACTCCAAGACCCCGGGCCACCCGGAGTTTGAGCTCCCCGGTGTGGAGGTGACCACCGGCCCGCTCGGCCAGGGTATCCTGAACGCGGTGGGCTTGGCAATTGCCCAGAAGGCGATTGCTGCCCGCTACAACAAGCCCGGCTTCACCCTCAGTGACAACTACACCTACTGCTTTTTCGGCGACGGGTGCATGATGGAGGGCGTGGCCTCCGAGGCCATGTCGCTTGCGGGCCACCTCCAGCTCGACAACATCATTGCCTTCTACGACGACAACCACATCACCATTGACGGTGACATCAAGGTGGCCTTCACCGAGGACGTGACGGGCCGTCTTGAGGCGTACGGCTGGCACGTGATCTGGGTCAAGGGCGGCGACCTGGACTACGAGGGCATTGCCAAGGCGATCGAGGAGGCCAAGAAGATCAACAAGCCGGTGGTGATCCGCCTCACCACGGTGATTGGCTTCGGTTCCTTGCAGCAGGGCACCCACGGTGTGCACGGTGCGCCCTTGAAGAAGGACGACATCAAGCAGTTGAAGGACAAGTGGGGCTTTGACGACACCAAGACCTTCCAGGTGGACGACGACGTGGCCGACTTCTACCACGGCTACGCCTCTGCGGGTGCCAAGGCCGAGGAGGAGTGGAACACTCTCTTTGCCCTGTACCAGAAGGAGTTCCCCGAGCTCGGTGCCGAGCTTGCCCGCCGTCTTTCTGGCAAGCTTCCCACCGACTGGGAGAAGCTTCTCCCCACCTACACCCCTGCCGACAAGGCGATTGCCCTGCGCAAGTTGCTGGAGATTGCCCTTGAGCACATCTTCGACGCCTTGCCCGAGTTGATCGGTGGCTCTGCCGACCTTACCGGCTCCAACCTCACCCGCACCAGCGACGCTGTGGACTTCCAGCCCGAGTCCACCGGTCTTGGTCTGTACGCCGGGCGCTACGTGCGCTACGGTGTGCGTGAGCACGGCATGGGTGCCATCATGAACGGTATCTCTGCCTACGGTGCCAACTTCAAGCCCTACGGCGGCACGTTCCTCAACTTTGTGCTGTACGCTGCGGGTGCTGTGCGCCTCAGCGCGCTCTCTGGCCACCCCGTGGTGTGGGTGGCTACCCACGACCTGATTGGTCTTGGTGAGGACGGCCCCACGCACCAGCCGATCGAGACGTTGGCCCACTTCCGCGCCCTCCCCAACATGATGGTGTGGCGCCCGGCCGACGGCAACGAGACGCTGGCGGCGTACATCCGTGCCCTTGACTCCAAGCACACCCCGTCCATCATTGCTCTTTCCCGCCAGAACCTCCCCCAGTTGGAGGGCTCTTCCGTGGAGAAGGCCTTGAAGGGTGGCTACACGCTTGTGGAGGCGGACAAGCCCCAGCTCATCCTCATCTCCACCGGTTCCGAGGTGGGCATTGCTGTGGACACCGCCAAGTTGCTTGGCCTGGAGGGCATCAGCGTGGGTGTGGTGTCTCTTCCCGACCACCACACCTTCGACCAGCAGAGCTTCGAGTACCGCAAGCTGGTGTTGCCTGACGGCGTGCCCATCTTGTCCATCGAGGTGATGTCCACTTCCGGCTGGTCCAAGTACTCCCACGCCCAGTTTGGCATCAACACCTTTGGCGCCTCTGGTCCCTACCTCCAGGTGTACAAGAAGTTCGGCTTTGACCCCGAGCAGTTGGCTGCCAAGGGCAAGCAGGTGATTGACTACTACAAGGGCAAGTCTGTCTTGTCTCCCTTGGATGTGCCTTTCTAAGTGACGTCGCCTTGACGGCACCGCGATTCGTTTCGTTTGTGTTTGTGGATACACGCCATGTTTTCTCTTTCTGTAGCCGGGGGTCCGTCCGTGTCCTGCTTGCTTGCGTCGGCGGGCTGGCGCCGTCCTCCTCTTCCGTCCGCCTCGGCCGTGTGGGTGGTTGGCCACGGCGCCACCATTGCCGGCACCGCCGCGTACACGGCTGCTGTTGCCGCGCGCCTGCTGCTGGCACCCGTGTGGTACGCACAGGCCCTTGTGGGGATTCTCACCACCTACACCGTTGTGGCGTGCCGCCGGCGTGCCGACTCTGAGGCCGGCGACTCCTCCCTGCTTGTGTCGGTGCTGGCCCCGCTCCGCCTGGAGAACGTGCAGTTGTTGGCGCTTGCGTTGTTGTGGTGCACCACGGCGGCGCATCCCTTGAAGCTCGTGCTGTTTGGCATCTACTCCGCCATCAACGCGGCCCACTTTGGGGTGGGGCGGGGCATTGGCCGTCTGCCGCTGTTGGCGGCGGCGGTGGCGCCGTTGCTTGCGTACCTGGAGCCGGTGTTGCTCGAGTGGGCTGCCTGGGCCGATCTCGGCGTGGTGGTGGTGATGTGCCGCGAGGCGTGGGCAAGCGGCAGCGGCTATGCCTTGGCAGTGTACCTTCTTATCTACGCGTTGCGGGCCGAGCGCGGAGAGATGAACCGCGAGGTGACGGTGGTGTTCTGGGAACACGTCCGAGCGTGGGCCGCCATGGCGGGCAACCAGGCGTGTTTCTGGAAGACGGGCAACCAGCACCTGCCGCCACCCACCACCGGCAACAGCTCGGTCAGCCGTGAGCCGTTTGACCATCTCACCTGGACAGGAGGAAGCGTGCACGGCGATGCAGGATGACGCAGGGTCGTGCAGGATGACGCAGGGTCGTGCCAGACAGCACACAGCCGTGCCAGACAGCACCGAGCCGCGCCAAGCATCCCGAACCAGTACTAGCACTCTCCAATCGTCTTTATTCCAACCCCCAGCTCTGCCGGACCCGAGTCCCACCACGCCCGCGCCCTGTCTCCGCACGCCTGCTTCATCCTGCTCATCGCGCTACGCTTTTTTTTTTGCATGTTCGATCGGCTTCTCTCGCTCGACGCTCCGGTGGAGGGCGACGCTCCGCTTCTACACGCTCTTCTCGGCGGCGATCTCGACAGCTTCTTTTCCCAGCCCGAGATCCTGCCGCTTCTCCGGGAAGCTGCTCCCGGGGAGCTTGCCGCTGCGGCGTACGCCACGTCGCCGACACTTGCCCACCACCTTGCCGTGGCCCTTCTCCAGCTGTTTGTACAGACCAACTACACCGGTCCCCGGATCACTCCCTTTGGCGACCGTGTGGGGGCCTCCGTGCCGGCCGATGTGTTGAACACGGGCGGCTACTGCGTGTACCGTCTTGTGGCCGACCCGCTTGCACTCGCCACCCTGCTTGCTCTCTTTGAGCTTCTCACTGCCTCTGGGCCCTTGGGCGATCTGCCCGAGACGGCGGTTGCGATGCTCAGAACCACCGCGTCGCCACTCGACGCGCTGGCACGGTGGTGGCGGGCCCGCGCTCTCCAGGTGCACCAGCTGTTGTTTGCCGAGGCACCGGCCGTGCTTGCCGCCGTGAGCGGGGCGCTCATGGACCAGTCGGTGTTGCCGGCGCTTGGCCCCAGTTCCCAGCCGCTTGCTCTCTTGTTCGAGATGGAGTGCGCTCGCCAGGCCATCCACGCAGGCACAGAGCACTTGGCCACTCCTCACCTTGCACGGGCGCGGCAGGTGTCAGGGTTTGAGTTTTTGCTTTCGGGAGCCTTGGCCAAGCGCACCAAGTTCCAGGAAACGGCCCACTCCGGGTTGGTGGTGTTGGCGGTGCTGCGGACAAACAACAGCGAGAACGAGGCGGCGCCCGAGCCGTTTGCTCTCGACTCGGACTTGCTTCTCGAAAAACCCGTGTACGAAAGCGTGCAGCCGGGTGCCAAGCGGGCCAAGGTGGAGCTCGACTTTCTGGGGGCCTCTCTCCAGCGGGACGAGACGGCAGAGGAGCTTCTCCCGATTGCCAGCGGAGCCCTTCCCGCGTCGCTCGCGGCGTGTGACCCCAACGACCCCAGTGCTCTTTCCAACCTCGACACGGTGCAGCTTCTTCTCCGGTACACGGCGCTCCGGCAGACCACGCCGTTCGGGGCGGCGCTTGTGGAGGAGGAGCTCCTGGCGGTGGTGCTGCGGATCATCCACGCGCCCCAGGGCTCGGCCAACTGGCTGGTGTTCCTGCGGGCGTTGTGGGAACGCAGTGTGCTCGAGCTGACCAAAACCAAGACGGTGGAGCGCGGCGTGCTTCAGATGAGTTCCTTGGTGGACGAGTTGACCAAGTTTGTGGACGGCGAGGGCCTGGCAGCCGCACGGTTGCGGTACATCCACCAGCTCCCGCTCATTCCTCGCTGGGACTTGGAGGCCCGGCTTGCCGAGCGCTACATGCTGCTTGGAGCCTTGCGCAGCGCGGTGGAGATATACTCCCGTCTCGAAATGGTGTGCGAGGCGGCGCTCTGCTATGCCCTGGTGGGCGACGAGGCGGAGGCCACCACGATGTTGGAGCGCTACTTGGAGCACACGCCCGGCGACGCGCGCGCGTGGCTGATTTTGGGCGACATTCGTCAGGACCCAGGGTTGTGGACCAAGGCGTGGGAGGTGGGCCGCTATGCCCCGGCCAAGGCCAGTCTCGGGAAACACAGCTACAAGGTGGACCGGGACTTGCCGGCGGCGTTGGACCACCTCCAGCAGCTGCTCACGCAGAACCCGCTCCACTTTGACACGTGGTACTTGTACGGCTGTGTGGCGCTCGAGGCCACGGCGTACGAGGTGGCGGCAGAGGCGTTTGGCCGGTGCACGGCGATCGACGATCTGAGTCTGTACCTGTGGCTGAACCTCCTGCTGGCGTATCTCCAGTTGGGCAAGGAGCAGGAGGCGTTCAAGGCGTTGCTGCGGGCAGTCCGGGTGCACGGCGCGGGAGAGCACCGGACGCTGTGGCGGTTGTTGGAAAACTACCTCACGGTGGCCATGAAGGTGGGCGAGTGGGATGAGGCGGTGGGGGCGTGCCGCCAGTTGGCCAAGCTCCAGCGCGACGGCGAGGCGATTGTGGACTTGGCAGTGGTGGAGCGCTTGGTGGATGTGTTGGTGGGCGAGCCCTTCCCCACACGGCCCACCCACTTCCAGACCTCGGTGGTGACGTACATCACGGAGGAGCTTCCGGCGGTGGCAGCCAGCGTGGGGCGGCTCTGGCGCTCGGTGGCCCGCGTGGAGTTGTGGCGGGGCCAGCCGTGGGCCGCGTTGGCGTGCCACGAAAAGGCCTACCGCGCCGCCCTGAACGCGCCCGGGGTGGAGACGAGTGCGGGCGTGTGGCGCGACGCCGTGGACGCGTGTCTCGACTTGGTGAGTGCGTACGAAAACTACGGGGAGATGGAGGGGCGGATGGGGGGAGTGGTGTGTGCGGACTGGAAACACAAGGCCAAGAGCACGATCCGGCTGCTCATGCTGCGGGGCCGCGCCAGCTGGGAGGACGCCGACGGGTGGGACCTGTTGGTGGAGGCACGTGAGCAGCTCTAGACACATAGCCGGTGGGCGCACGCCGCCCGGTGCAGACACGCCGCGCTTACGCCTCATCGATGGCGGCACGACCAACGTGCTGGTGCCCCATGCCCTTCCTGGCGCTCTCGTTCAACCAGGACAACACGTGTCTTGCGGTGGGGCTGGAGACGAACCGGTTCCGGATCTACAACTGCGATCCGTTTGGCGAGGTGTTTGACCTGGCGCGGGCTCCGGCGATTCTTCCGCCTGCGCTTCTTGACGCCAATGCCGGCGCCACCGGCTTCTTGGCGCTCGAGATGCTCTACCTGACGCTGTTGGTGGTGATGGTGGATGCCCAGCTGCATGGCAAGCGGCTCACGATTGCCAACTTCACGACCCAGCGGGTGATCTGCACGCTCCGCTTCACCCACGCCGTCACGCTTGTGCGGCTCAACCGCAACCGCCTTGTTGTCTGGTTGGCTCTGGACCAGGTGTACATCTACGACATTGCGCGGTTGAAGTTGTTGAAGGTGTTGGAGTACGCAGGCAACGGCAGTGGCAGTGGCATTGGCGATCTTCTGGGCGACTCCAGCGTGCTTGTGCTACCGCATGCTCTTGTGGACCCGGCCGCGGGCGCACCGCCCAAGAGCGTCTTCACTGTCTACGACGCCACCAACTTCCAGACGCTTGCGGTGGTGGAGAACCCGCACAAGCTGCCGGTGGCGCAGATTGCTGTTCTGAAGAGCGGCCGGTGGGTGGCCACCGCCAGTGCCCGAGGCACCATTATCCGGGTGTTTGACACCGGCGCACCGGGCCCGGTGTATGAGTTCCGCCGGGGCCACCTCACGCTGCGCATCCAGCAGCTTCAGTTTGGCCGCAAGCGGTTTGCCGGCCAGCCCGAGCCCGAGCACGAGAACATATTGCTTGTGAGCAGCGACAGCAACACCATCCACGTGTTTCGGTTGGAGGCCAGCGATGTTCCCGAGGAGACTGGGACAGACGAGGACACCAGCAGCGTGGGGCTGCACCTGGTGCAGTCCCTCCACCGGTTGTTGCAGGAGGAAGAGGAAGCGCCCGCGCCGGTGGCTTCCAAGTGGAATGCGCTTTGGAAACACACCAAGAGCACGGTGGGCAAGTATGCCTCGCCGCTCTCGCCGCTCTACCACCAGTTCAACGACTGGTACGAGCCCACGCGCGGGTTTGCTGCCATCCATCTCCCGCACCCGGCGGCCCGCACCAAGGTGGTTGGCGCCGACGGCTCCACCAACCAGGTGGTGGTGTGTGGCTCGGACGGCTGGTTCTATGTGTACGACATTGGCGACGGCGGCGAGCAGTGTAGGTTGGTGAGAAGCCACTACGTGGATTAAATCGCGCAGGTCACGCACGGCGTCACGGTCCTCCTCCGACGTCACCACTTCCGGACCCTGCAGCGGACCTTTCCCGGACCCATCTCCGAGTTTCGGCGTCTGTTTTACGTGCACAACTCCGAGTTTCGGCCATTGCCCCGCATATCCGGCACATAGCCCCGCACGCATCCCCGCATATCCGCGCCGCCGAGACCCTTCTTAACGGCCACTGCCTGCTGCCATGTTTGCCTCCGCCATGCTGCTCAAGATCCAGCTTGATCTGCCGTATGGCCACACCGTGGTGGTGCCGTGTACCGAGTACGAGCTGCCCCAGGTGCCTGTTCTGGGGTGTGTCGAGGTGACGCTTGCCCTGCCGTTGGCCAGTGTGCGGGCGGTGCTGCTCCGCCTTGTGGGGGAGTTCCGCAGTCGGTTTGACACCACGGTGGAGAAACGGTTTTCCTCGCGCCTGCTTATTTCCAAACACGGCGGCAGCGTTGCCAAGGTGCCGGTGACCCATCGCGACTCGCGGCCCATTGTGGAGGTGGCGTGGGCCAACTTGCTCACCGACCCCACGGGGGTCTGTGTGGTGGGCAACTATGGCGACGACACAGACCTGAGCGCCGGATCCCTTTGGACCGACGACACCGCCAGCAGTGTGTTGAGCGTGGAGACTCCGTCCCACCTTCTCCAACCCACCACGGCCTCCACCACGCCCTTCCCAGACGTACACGAGCCTGGTGCTTCGTTTGCGTTTCCCCTGGGCACCTTCAGACTTCCGTTCCGCTGTGTGCTTCCGGCAACCGCGCCGGCGCTGGTGGAGGGACTCGGCGATGCCCTGATCCAGTACCGCCTCGAGGCCAAGGTGGTGGTTCCATCTCTTTTCAGCAAGACCCGGGCCCACCAGGCGTTGCGGGTGTTCCGCACCTTGCTGCCGGGTCTGCTTGCATTGCTGGACGAACTGATGGTGGACCGCACGTGGAAAGGCAAAGTGCAGTACCGGGTGAAGCTCCCCCAGCGGGCTGTGCCCATTGGAGCCACCACCACCACCGAGTTGGTGTTGCTTCCCACCACCAAGCCGTTGAAACTCCACCTGGTGACGGTTCTGCTTGTGCAGTACCACCTGGTGGCTGGACCCTTGGGCAAACCCCATGTTGGCAGCATGACGCTCTTCACCCGGGTGCTTCCCATCGATGTTTCGCTGCTTCCTCCAGACATCTGGCGGATCGAGTGTGGCGTTTCCATCCCCAACAACCTCAGCCACGTTGTTCCCCACATCGACCACCCGCTGATGACGGTGCACCACAAGTTGCACTACACGATTCGCTTGGACAAGGGTCTGGGGTTTTCCGAGGCTCGTGTGGCGCTTCCGATAGTCTTGTACGTGCTGCCGGAGTGTGACGTGGTGGCACGGCCCCACCTGATCAACTCGTCGGGAAAGTGGAGTATTGGCAAGCTGCCCGTGGCGGTGTTCGGAGAGGAGGTGCACGTGGAGGGAGGAATCCACGTCCAGCTGACGGAACCGCCGCCGGAGTATGCCCTGCATGTGTACGACCAGTTGTACACGCCGGCAACCACGGCGGCCGGGACACCGGCCAGTGGAATGGCTCGACTGGTGATTGATGGGGGCGAGGAGGTGCAGGCTATGGAGATCGACATGGCGGAGTTGGTGGCCGGGTTGTGTCGGGTTCCAAGCTACGGCGAGCCCAGCACCATGTTGCCCGAGGCTCCGAGGTATCTGGCAGAGACATGAGGAATGGCGGGGACATGGCACCCACGCAGAACATATATATGCGACCATAGTCGCCAAACAGACAACATCTAAAGCCCCGGGTAGACCGAGGAGGAGCAGGAGCAGGTAGGGAGAGAGAAAGAGATGTGAGGACGCTCCTGCCCGCCGCCGGCCTACACATAGCCCGCGAACCGCTTGCTGGGAGTACTCAAGATGGAGTGAGCCCGTGCCTGGCGTTTCCCGCTCAACGGCATCAGAAACACCGAGCGGTCTCCCTCCTTGCGTCCTCCCGAGTCGTCCCGCACCAGCCACTTCAACCACCAGTTGGCAAGCGTCACCGACAACAACACAATAAACACCAACATGCCGACAATCCCAAAGAACCAGCGCAAGTTGCCCTGGCTCTCTCCCGGAATCGTCACGTTCATGCCAAACAAGCCGGTGACAATGTTCAACGGCACAATCACCGTCCCCACCAACGTCACCTTGGAAAGCATGTCGTTGATGCGGTTGTTGGAGTTGAAGCTCTCCACCTGCAACTGCGCAAGGTAGTTGGCGTGCGACCGCAGAAAGATCTTCTCGTATGCCCCGAGGTTCAGCGACATGGTGATCACGTGGTCCTGGATGTCGCCGAGGTAGAGGGCAATCTCGCCGCGGGGCTGCACCGTGGGCAGGTCGGCGCTGCCGGAAAGCGCAGCCATGCTCTGCCCAACGTCGTCTTCCTTGCAGCGCTTGGCAAACATGCGGATCACGTCGGCCTTGTTGGTGAGGAGCCGCATGAGGGTCATCACCCGGCGTCTTGCATCGCCGATGCGGTGCAACATGGGGGAGAAGTCCTGCTGGCGGGCCACAAACACCAGGTCTTCGATGGCGTCGGCCTCGTGTTCGATCAGCGTGATCACGGGCGCAAAGCCGTCCGTGATGTCGTCGATCAAGGCGTAGCACAACCAGTCCGCCGACACGTCCACGTAGTCGCGGAGCTGGCGGACACGGCGCCGGACACTGGCCGGGTGCAGCACGGGAGAAAAGTGGAAGGTGAGGATTCCGTCCCGGAACACCACGATGTAAAAGTTGATGGGCTCCAAGAACTCGTCGCTCTCGGGGTCCGTGTCCAGTGTGTGGAACGCGACAAAGTAGTAGTTGCGGAACAACTCCACCTTTTCGCGGTCCTCCTTCATGCGAATATCCTCTGCTGTCAACGGGTGGATTCCGAACGCCTTGGCAAGCATCTTGATCTCGTCGTCGTTGGCACACACGCAGTCCAACCACCAGGTGGCAATCCCGCCTGCAAAAAACTCCCGGGCCAGTTGTCCGTGGGGGATCAACAGGGGGAGGTCGGGGGCATGGAGGGTTTCGCCTTCCAGCTCGCTGCGGAAGAAGGAGAAGCGGTCGGGGATGTCGTCGTGGTGGACGGGCAAGCCAAAGTGCACGTCCTTGGAGGAGGCCGTGGTGGCCTTTTCGTTCACCAGCTCGTTGGACAGGCCGCGGGGGGTGTAGCGCACCTTGGCGCTCAGCTCGGGCTCGCCCAGCTCCAACACACGCACCCGCACGTTCTTCTCGCGCTCCTCCTGCACAAACTCATCAAACTCGTCAAAGTCGATCCCGTTGATGCGCACGTGGTCGGGCACCATGGGGAAGCACACGTCCTCCTCGGTTTCCTGCAGCAGCCGCAGGGCCATGGAGTCGTCCAGCGAGATGGACTCGTTGGACCGCCGCGACGACGCGGTCGTGGGGGCGCGGGCAAGCCCGGAGTCCAGGGCGCGGCGCGACCGGGCGCGTGCAAGCGGTGGAGCAAGCGTGCCGGTGCGGCGGCGGCCCAACGCCTCGGCAGCGCGGCGGCTGGGGAGCGGCTGCTGCCGCCGGTGGTCCCGGAGCGAGTCCTGGGGAGCGGTGCGCGTGGTTTCTTCGTCAGACATGGAGGCCGGGGGTCATGGGAAGAAAAAGCCGCACGAGAAAACGTTTTGATTAGGTGCAGCCGTTAGCGCTAGAAGGTGCAGCGGGGGCCGCAGGAAGGCGCAGCCGTGGGCAAAGGAGCCACGGCAAGAACAGACGAGTGGTGGGAGGGTGGGGACAGGGACAGGGGTACGAAACCACAGCCGTGGTGACGTCATATCGGCTATACACATATCTCGGCTTCCCCGCACTCCCCCGCACGCCCCCTAGTCTCTGCCCCAGCGCTGAACCATGTGCTCAGCCATGAGCTTCTGACGCACCCCGACTCTGGGCTCCAGCTCCTCGCTGCGGATCACACTGCCAATCGACATGAACAACCCAAAGGTGGCGGAACTCCCGGCAATGTAACGCCCCAAGGTGCGCATCACCCCGTCCGGCCCCGGCCCGGTCTGGATAATGGAGACACCGCCAAACAACACCCCCGTCACCACGCCCACCGTCATGCCCATCATGGCTCCCATCTTGAACTTCTCAAAGTTGGACGGCGGCTCGCCGTACTGCATCTGCTGGACCGGCGGCATGGAAAAAAGAGTAGCACGCGTGGTGTGTACACGTCACCTTTCATGTCTGCTCCACCGTCCAAGGCGTTGCTCACGGTGGCGGGGTTTCTCCGCGACAGCCCCGTGGTCCAGGCCCGCAAGGCCTCGCTTGCCGGCGAGGAGGTGTGGCTCTTCCGCCTGAAGCGCTTGATGCGCGCCTTGCTCCTGCCCGAGTACTCCAAGCTCCACGACGTGCCGCCCATCGAGAACGTCCAGCAGGCGGTGCCGTGCTTTGTCCAGCTCGTGCAGGCTCGCTTGGTGGTGCCGGTGGACAAGTTGACCACGGCCCAGGCCCGCGCCCAGGGCCTCGCGCCCAAGCGCGACGTGCCGTGCGTGGTGCCGTCCACCGAGGCCAAGGTGGGCAGTCCCGACGCGTACTTTGTGTGGGCCTACTCCAAGCCCAACCCCTTCACGTGGATCTACTCGCTCTTGCTTGTGGTGGGGGTGTTTGGCGTCTTGTTGTTCCCCTTGTGGCCGCGCGTGATGCGCGTGGGCGTGTGGTATGTCAGCATGACCGCCATGGGCTTGATCGGGTTGTTGTTTGCCACCGCGCTTGTGCGGCTTGTCTTGTACGTGGCGAGCGCAGTGGTGGGCAAGGGCTTCTGGTTGTTTCCCAACTTGTTTGAAGACGTGGGCTTCTTTGAGAGCTTTGTCCCGTTGTACGCCTGGGAAGGCCAGGGCAAGCGCCGCAGAAAGAAGCTTGCAAAAACCACTTAACAAACCATACTTAGCAAATCCCCCACATTGCTCACTCCATGTCGCTTCTCCGGCTCCTTGGCCAGCGGCAGCTCATTGCCGCCACCACCGACCCAGCCAAGCTTGCCGCGTTGCTCGCCAAACGCACCGGCGCCTACTGCGGCGCTGACCCCACCGCTCCGCTGCTCCACCTCGGCAACCTTCTTCCGTTGATGGTGCTTCTCCACTTCCGGCTTGCCGGCCACCACGCCGTGGGGTTGGTGGGCGGAGCCACCGGCGAGGTTGGCGACCCCTCGGGCCGCGACACCGAGCGGCTGCAGATGGCCGCCGCTGTCCGGGCCACCAACATTGCCAACATCCAGCTCCAAATGGACCGGTTTCTCAACCACGGCGTCCAGTTTGCAAAGACACGCGGCTGGCCAGTGGAACCTGCCGGCACCGGCACCGTGGCCAACAACGCCACCTGGTGGACCGACATGCCGTTCCTCCACTTCCTCGGCACCTACGGCCGCCACATGCGCGTGCCCGCCATGCTTGCGCGCGACAGCGTCAAGTCGCGGCTCGCCCTGCCCCAGGGTCTCGGCTTGCACGAGTTTGCCTACCAGACCATGCAGGCATACGACTTTCTCCACTTGTTCCGCCAGCACGGCGTGGCGGTGCAGATTGGCGGCAACGACCAGTGGGGCAACATCACCGCCGGCGTGGACCTCATTGGACGGGTGGGAGCCAGCGAGGGGGCTGTTTGGGAGGCCCACGGCGTGACGGTGCCGTTGTTGACCACTGCCAGCGGAGCCAAGTTCGGCAAGAGTGCAGGCAACGCCGTGTTTCTCGACCGAAACATCACCCCGCCGTTCGATCTCTACCAGTACTTGGTCAAGACCAGCGACGAGGACGTGGAGGGGTTGTTGAGACGGTTCACTCTCTTGCGCGAGGAACAGGTGTGTCTGGTGATGGAGGAACACACCAAGGACCCGGCCGCCCGCACCGCCCAGCGGCTTCTTGCCAGCGAGGTGACAGAGCTTGTGCACGGGAACGGGGCCGGCACCGATGCCGCGCGCGTGACCCAGGCGTTGTTTCCGATGCCTGGCGAGCCGTTTCTGGACATGGAACCGGTCGGGGAGACCGTGGAGGCATTCAGAAACGCCGGCATTCTCCGGACCCTCCCCGCAGACCTGGTGCTTGACCACAGCTTTTCCGAAGTGTTGCTGACAGTGATGGGGCTTTCCAAGTCGGAGGCACGCCGGGTGGTCAAGCAGGGCGGGTTGTACGTGGGGGTGGAGCGGGTCAAGGTAGACCCGCTGGACTCCGCCGTGGTGACTCGTGATGTGTGTGTCGGGGGACGGTTGTTGGTGTTGCGTCGCGGCAAGGCCGAGTACATCTTGGTGGAGGTGGTGTAGAGACCTGTTTGTACATAGCTCTGTGTGTCTGCGAGCGGGGACAACCACTCGGAACCACACAGCAGAGGCTTCTGGGAGAATGGGGCTCGTTTGTATATAGATCATTGCCCCCCCTCGTGTCTGGAGTTGACCCACTCGGCCAGGCCGCTCTGGCGAGCTGCTACGGCCCCACTCCCCTCCGAACCTCCCCGCCGTTCCCTGTTCCACCGCACCAAAACCGGATACAACTCTGGCGTGGCGACCCACTTGCGGTACCGTGCCCACCGCACAGCTCGCGCCAACACCTCCTCGTCACACTCCTTCCGAGGCAACCCCTTGTCCCCCACGTAGCGTTCCAGCACGTCCTCCACGTCGGTGTCGCCAATGGCAAACACATACAGCATGCGCTTGCCCCAGCCCATGGCATAAAGGTGGGGTTGGTCATACGCCGCCTCGCAGCTGTCGAGGTGGATCCAGCAGCCCCGGAACTCCAGCCAGAACTCGCACCACACGTGGTCTTCACGGTTCCACACATAGCGGGCGGTGATGCCGAGCGCCGCGAGAATGAGCATGAAGCAGTTGTTCCACTCTCCACAACGACCCCGGCGAGTGGTGAGAAGATGGACCGGCGAGTTGAACCGGGGGAACCGCGTGGTGGAGTTACAGGCCGAACAGTGGTGGAGCTCGACAACCCTGGCTCCGTGCTGGAGCTCATCAGCATTGGGGCGGGTTCCTCCCGTGTTGGCGGTCTCGGCCCCACATGCACACGGAACCGTGTTGACCCACAGAAACCACGTTTTGAACCACCCAAGAAGCAGAACAACTAGCCGATCGGTTTCGCCAACTACCAGGGCATCCACCGAGTCCACGCCGCCGTATATTGCTTCCAAATCAATGGCCTGGAGCGCCGCCTCGTGGGCAGCCGCGTCGCGGTAGTTTTCGGTCACGTCCAAAAGCCCCAACAAGGCACGGACAAGCGGATTGGCAGCACTGGCCCCCACCTGCGGCTCGAGAAGCCGGAGAGACCCGGCAACACGCAGCCGCACCTGGCGGGCGTACTCGCTTGTGAGCCGTTCTGGAGTAACAGACATGGGCGATGAGGTGCGCATGACATATCCGCTCCCGCTTACGCGACGGCGGCGGCCGTCCATCACCACGGACTTTCCCGAGAAGCCGCGGCGGCTTGTGGTGGAGTTTGACGCCGGGCGCTTGCAGGCGGCAGGGTGGGCGGTGTTGGCGGTGGTGTGGGGCGGGGGGTTGTTGGCGTTGTGGTTGGCGTTGTTTCCGGGTCGCGGGGAGGTGGAGGCGGGGTTTCCCTTCAACGGCTACTACGTCTGTGCGGTGATAGTGTCGATGGAGGTGGTGTGGAACTGGCGGGTGTGCTCGTGGATCGGCATGGAGATGTTCCGCTATCTGAAGGGATCGGGCTAGGCGCGGGCGACGACTGGGGCGGCGACGACTGGGGCGGCGACGACTGGGGCGGACCGCCATCTCCAGCCCATTAAACCAAGTTGACTAAACATCCTCTGGCGCTCAAGCCGTCTACAACGCTGTCGTGACCGTGACCGTCTGCAGATTCACCAACATCACCGGCGGCAAGTTGTCGCACCACACCTGGATGTTCTCCACATACTCCAACAGCGCCTGGGGGTCCAAGTGAGTTCCGATCACCGGCGACGGCAAGGTCAGAAACAACACCGCCGCGTCCCCCAGCACCAACCGCATCATCTGGTTGAGAATAAGGTGCTGGCCCCTGGCCGGAAGGTCGTTGAACGACAACTGCGACAACTCCGCCTCAAGCTCGGCCCGCTGAACCACCGGGTCCACCTCCTCCGTGCTCTCGTTGCGCAACGGTGTGCTGCCGCCCCGCTTGCCCTTGCCCTCCAAAAGCACCAGCGGCGTGCGGTACGCCTTGGGCCGCACCGGGCTCCCCGGAACCTCGTCCGCCACGTCGCCCTTGCTCTCCTCGGGCACAAAGTAGATGGTCTGCTCCTCGCCCTCGCCCTCCTCGTTGATCCGCGCCTGGGGAATCTTGACCGAGGAAAAGTTGGGCTTGAGTTTCAGCGGCGTCGAGGCCCCCAGACGCGACCCAACCCGAGCCCCCGTTCTCGCATCCACCGGACGCAACCGCGGGCTCGGCGCCACACTCGCCAGACGGCTGCTTCCAACCGTGGTGCTCTCACCCTCGTCATACACACTCAGATCGTCGCCAGCATTGTGGAGCAAGCTCGTGGGGAGCATGGTGCTGGTGTTCATGTTGAACAGCGCCCCGCGCTCCTGCATCAGCGAAAGCGAGAACCGGCGGCGCTTCATCACCGGCGCCTGGAGACGCGTCACCGCCTTGGACACCAACCCAAGCGTCGGCATGTCCAACCCACTAAACGACCCCCGTTCCACATAGGTCCGCGCCAGCTTGAGGTTCTCCCACCACTCCTCGCCCTCAAGCACCTGATTAATGCGGCGCTGCAGCCGCTCGTTCACCGCCTTGCCCCGGGTGATGTGGTCGTAGTAGGAAAAGTCCCCGCTGCTGAGCTGGAGCACCATCAACTCGGCCTGGATACGCAACAGCTGGAGAAGCGACCCAAGCCGCACCTTCTCCTCCTCCACCTCGCCAGCGCCTTCCACAAACACAATGATCCGCAACCGGTGGGTGTTGTGCCAGTTGGGCACGGTGTGGAGAATGGCTCCCAACTGCAAAATCAACGTGTACGTGTCAAAGTTGGTGCTCAACACCAGCTTGCCGTGCTTGTCCGTCTCCACGTGCAGCATCTGGATGGGGTAGAGATCAATGGTCCGGCGCAGCTCCCTGGGGATCTTGGCTCCGGACGGCGGAAGCACAAGCCGAGGGAATCCCTTGGCCACTGCCACCGTGGCACGCATCACCACAAGATCCTCCACAATGTGCACCCACTGGCACACCAGCACCCGCCGTTCGGTGCGGCACACGTCGGTGGGGAGCTCGCCGGCATGAGAAATACCAAAATCACTGGCCTTTGCGCGCCGGTTCCGCACAACGCTTTCCCGCTTGAGCGTGCCGTAGCCCGGACTGTCGCTCTCCAAGGTAAAGTACGGGTGCAGAGCCTCGCCCTGGGCCTGGGCATAGTAGCTGCTCAAGTCGAAAAACCCAATCACCGTGATGTTGGGCTTCATGCCGCCAAGCCCACTGCCAAGATAGACGTTGCGGATGCCCCACTGGAGCGTGGGTCCGAGTCCAATCTGAACAAAGGCCTTGATCTTCAGAAGCTCACGGAGACTGATCCATGCGCGCTGCTGCACCCCCAACTCCTTGTAGTTTTCCTGGAAGTCGTCCGTCACGATCACATGGCCGAGGATGTACAAGCCGCCCTTTTTCAAGGCGTTGCAGAACTGGATGAGGTTCCACCCGGTGCGCGGGTCGTCCACGAGAAGAAGGATCTGGGGACGCCAGTACTTGACATTGTCCTGGCGCAACCGCAACAAGTACTTGCGCACCTGGTGGTAGATGAGCAGCTGGGACACGTCGCCCCAGGGCTTTGGCGGGGTGGAGTAGTGGATGACGAGAAAGAGAAACCCAAGAAAGACAATCACAAGCGTGGCCAGAAGACCGTCCACAATGAACATGGCCACGATGCACAGAATGCCGCCCAAAAGAGCCGTCCCCAGGTTGAAGTACCGGAACAGCGGCCGGAAGTTGGGGGCCAGCCCGAGCTTGAGAAGAAAGCACGCAAGGTTGGTGACAATGAACGTCATGAGAAACGCCATGGTGATGAACGTGGCAATCTGGTTCACGTCGGCAAAGAGACACACCTGCGTGAGGGCCCACGTGAGGATGATGCACACCTTGGGGCCGGCCTTGGAGAGAATGTGGATGCCCGGCACAATGCTGTCCTGCGCAATGGCCAACAAGACGTACGCAGCCCCGACAATGCCAACAATCACCAGGAACAACAGAGTGGCGAGCTCGCCAAGGAGAATAAGGGTGCCCGAGAGATTCACCGTCTGGACCACCTGGACATCGGCGTGGAGAAGGTCTCTGGGCACGGCCGCACCCATGGAGAGAATCACCAGCGCGTAGCAGATGAAAGTGAGGAGCAATCCCCAGAGCGTTCCCCGCGGGATGCTCTCGCTGGGCTTGCGCAAGTCCCCCAGCATCAGCGCTCCCGCAAAGATGCCGGCCGTGGCGGGGAAGAAGATGCCAAAGAGGTCGTTGAAGGTTTCGCGGGTGGGGATGACGGAGCCGGCCGCGTGCTTGGTGAAGTGGGGGAGGAGGTTTTCCGAAAAGGTGCTCCACGACGGACCCGAGTACCAGATCTGGAACTCCTCGACGAGAAACGGCCGCACAAAGAGCGTAGACACGGGCACCGACAAGGTGGCAATGAACAACACCACAAACAAAAACGACCCCGCCTTGGCCACCAACCCGGCGCCGGTGAGCAGCACCACCGTGCACAAGGCGAGAATCAGCGTGGCGTAGACAAACTGCGGCCAGTAGCCCTCCACAAGCACCCGCGCAAGAAGACCGTTTTCGGAGTTGAAGTTCACCATGATGGGCTCCACCAACCCCACCACGTTGAGCGCCGAGTTGAGCACCTGTCCGACGTAGAACACCACGCCGATGGAGCCGCCAAACTCGGGGCCGAGCGAGCGCGAGATCATGTAGTAGGCTCCGCCGCCGCGCACCGTGCCGTTGGTGGCAATCGCCGAGATGGACAAGGTGGTGAGGAGGTCGATGGTGTAGGACATGACAAGGAGGAGGAGCGTGCCCAAGACGCCCATCTGGCCGAGGATGAACCCGAAGCGGAGAAACATGAGGATCGAGAGCACGTTGAGCGCCGTGGGGAGAAACACCCCGGAGAAGGTGCCTAGCTTGCCAGACGCCTCCGCCCCGGGCTTGGCCACGGGGAGCAACGGCTCGGTCTCGGTCGCCATGGGATGAGGTTGTTATCAGCTCCAGCCGCGGATCTGCAGCAATGCGGTACCTGCAGGCTGGGGAGTGGCTCCACCAGAAGGGCGTGCGCCCACCACTGCCCTCCCACGACCCCTCACGCAACTCCTGTCGTCTGGGCGCTCTGTGTGTGCCATCGGGATCCCGCGCCCGCACCCTGCCCCTCACGCCTTCCCGCACCCCACGTCTGTCTGCACTCCCCACGTCTGCCTGAACACACCCCTATGCCGTACACTCCCCCGGTCAACGCTGGGTCGCTGGCGCTGACGCTCCGCCTGATCATCGAACAGCTGAGGTCGCGCCAGGGCAGCGTGCCCCCGGAGTCCAAGAACGCTTCTCCGCGTGGGCCCCCGGAGTCCGCGGGCGCATCCCCGCGCGTGCCCCTGGGACTATCGCCCTCGCCTGCCGTTGTGTCCCAGGACGCTCTGGCGCCGGTGGTGCTTGCGCCCGCTCCGATCCACTCGTCGTATGATGCCAGCGACAGCGAGAGCGACTCGGGCATCGAGTTCAAGACCCCCCGCCAGAGCGCCTCACGCCGCGAGGCGCTGGCCACCGCACCCCGCACCCCGCACCACAGCGCCCCGCTGCACGAGGCGTTGGCGCGAGAGCCCGCGCCCCCGCGATCCGGCGCCAGCCCCCTCAGGCGCGTCACCGCCGACTTTCTCCCGCCCACGCCGCCGCAGGCCCCGCCGCTGGGACTCATGGAGATTCTCCGCTTCCCCACCGAACTGAGCAATGCCTACAGCTACACCCGTGTGCTGCAGAACCTGTTGGCGCTCCGGCTCAACGTGCTCAAGACCCTGCTTCAGATCATGGCCGACCGGCCCGAGCTAGCCGCCGCCACCTCCAGCCGCTACGTCTCTCCGGCCACCACTCCGCCGCGCCGGCCCTCCCAGGCGTCGCTTGTGCGGCCGCCGCTCATGAAATCCCTGCTGGCGGTCCGCCACAACGCCCTGTCCGTGGCTCTTTCGGCGTTGATGCGGCCCGCCCAGCTGTCCGTCCGCCACAACGCGCTGTCGGTGGCGCTCTCTGCCTTGATGCGGCCCGCCGCCATGTCCAACAGCAACAACACGGCTCTGCAGTTCGACAGCAAGGAGATGCGCGAGGTCATCCGGTTGTTGGACCAGGCAGACATTCTAATCCCCGCCGCCACGCCCGCCACGATCCACCGGCCGCCCAGCGGCGAGCAGTTGGTGCAGAGCCTCCACGACCTTCTGTTGAGCCGTGTGGACGACGCCCCTGCACGCGAGCGCGCGCTCCGAGCACGGCTTCTCCATGCATTGGCCCAGCCGTTCGTCGACGGCGGCGTGGCCGGCGAAACACCCAGCGCCATTCCGCGCCCGTTCCACACGCTTCTGCTGAACAAGAGCGCCAGCCCGCAGGCGGTGTTCACGTGCGACGTCAACTCGCCGTGGGGGCTCCGTGCTGCCAACGACCTTGGGTGTCTCATGTTTGGCGTGTCCCGGACAGTGCTCCACGCTTTGACGTTGATGGACTTGATTGCTCCCCAGCTGCGCAGCTTGGTGTTGGACCGACTCACGGAGGACGAGAGCATCGGGCTTGCGGACGACCGCAAAGCCGGCCACACGCTCTTTGCCGGCGAGATTGTGGCGGTGCTGCGGTCCGATGGGATAGCGTGGGCCTCGCTCTGGGGCAAGCGCAAGGGCGACATGTTGGTGTTGATGTTCGACCAGATTCCCTGCCAGGCTCTGGACGTGACGGTGGAGGCTGGTGAGAACGGCTACGCCATCCAGCTTGTGCAGAAAAAGTCGGGGTCCATTGTGCCCGCAGAGTGGGAGGGCCAGGAGGTGGCCAAGCTCTCGCCGTCGCTTGCCGCGGCGCTTGCCAGTGCCGATCCCTCCGAGTCGGTGAACTCCACGCGCTACTTCACCTTGAACCTCCCCATCCCCATCCCCATTGCCTGCACGCTGGCGCTCCAGGGAGAGGACGCGGACTCTCCCATCAAACTCAAGATGCATGCCATGCCGTACATTGCCGGAATGGTTGTGGTGCTGACGCTCGACTACACGGTGCTTCTGTACAACGCCGCCATCACCAAGAACCTCTTTGGGCAGGGCAATCTCTTGGACCACTCCATCGACGAGGTGTTGCCCGGATTCACCAAGCGGTTGGTGGCGGCTGTGGAGCCCAAGGTGCTCCACACTCCGGGCGTGGTGCTCCCAGAACACTTTTTCCGCCAGGTGTACGCCCAGTACGGCGAACAGAACGCCGAGGCGGCGGAGGAGAAGTTTCTTGCGTCGCACGGCATTCCCGGCAAGCACCGCGACGGCAGCTTGCTCACGGTGGACATCCAGGTGCGTGTGTCCACCCGGGAAACGATTGTTCTCTGGGTCACGTATTCACGAGACGATCAGATCGACGCGCGCCCGTCGCTGCAGCAAGAGGAGGACTGCACGGGCGTGCCCCTGCAGCTCCCGCTCTTCCACGAGGACGAGCTCATGAGCACGGGTCTGCCCTCGGGCCTCTCGCGCCTGAGCTCTGTGCGCACGCCGCCGTCTGACCGGCGGGGCAGCTCCAGCGGTGAAAACTCCATCCGGATGCCCCAGCGCATGATGCGGTTGTCGGGCGACGGCCCGGCATCCACCCCCAACACCCTGTCCAGCGACGGGCCGGAGTCCTTGCCGTTTGATGTGTTTTCGCCGGAAAAGTGCTCGGTGGAGGAGCTCCGGCGGCAGTTTGACCCCAAACGCCTTCTTGCCGCAGAGGAACGCGAGATCGACAAGCTCCGGGCTCTCCCGCTGTGGCCCGAGAAAATCGGGGCGCGCCGCCGCACCAAGAAGTTTTCCGAGTTCAAAACCATCAAGGACATGGGCGCAGGGGCGTACGGCCGGGTGGTGTTGGCAGAGCACTGCGAGGCACCAGCCTACAAGGTGATCATCAAGTGCATCGACAAGGAACGCATTCTCGTGGACACGTGGGTGCGGGACCGGCGGCTCGGGACGATTCCGTCCGAGATCCAGATCATGTCGTTTCTCATGGCCGAGCCGCACCCCAACATCACTCGCATTGTCGACTTTTTTGAGGATGCCCAGAGCTATTATCTCGAGACGCCTGTGCACGGGTCCCCGGCGGGGATCGATCTCTTTGACTTCATCGAGCTCCGCAAGGACATGCCGGAGGTGGAGTGCAAGGTGATTTTCCGGCAGGTGCTGTCGGCAGTGGCGTACTGCCACCGGCACGGCGTGGTGCACCGGGACATCAAAGACGAGAACATCATTATTGACGAGCACGGCGTGATCAAGCTTATTGACTTTGGGCTGCTGGCGTACACTCGCCAGGGTCCGTTCAACGTGTTTGTGGGCACGATTGAGTACGCAGCACCCGAGGTGTTGCTGGGGAAGCCGTACGAAGGGAAGCCCCAGGACGTGTGGCTGTTGGGGGTGTTGTTGTACACGTTGGTGTACAAGGAGAACCCCTTCTACAACGTGGACGAGATCATGGAGGGGGCGTTGCGGTTTCCCAGCGGGGGCGGCGCGTGCAACGCGTTGATCGAGAGAATGTTGGTGAGAGAGATATCCGCAAGACCGGATATGGAGCTGGTGGAGGCCGATCCGTGGTTGGTGTTGTAGGGTTAGGTATGTACAGCTCAATGGAGGCTAGGGGGGACAGATGATCCACGATGCACGGATGGACGGGCGGCTGAGGAGACCCGGCAGGCTTTAGAACCGCTTGAGGTTCACCAACTCGGGACACGTCCACGGCTCAAACTCAGCAATCCGCTCGTAGCCGCTGCGCATCAACGGATGGCGCATGCCGTCGCGCACCGCCGATGTGAATACCGCCTGGCTGGCCGCGTATCCGCCAAACGTCTTGAACAACCGGAAGTACACTTCTCTGCGTTCCTGGGCATAGTCGCTGTCGATGGTGGCCGCTGCCAACGCGCTCAAGTCGCTGGAAGCCAACCCCGGAAGCCCCAACTTGTCCACGTTCTCCACCAACCGGATCCACGCAGCAGCCACCTCTTCTGGCGACACCGCCACCTTGCCGAGTGCGTGCAAATGGGCTCGTTCGGAAAAGGTGGACCGCGGCATGCCGTAGGTGTCGTATGCCTGGTAGATGCTCTTGACCACGCCGCGGTTCCCCCACACGCTGACGCTCATCAACATCATGTTGAGAAACGGCTCGTCGATCGGCTTCACGGCTGCGTACCGCTCGATCACCTTTTGAAGAGCCCGGTAGCTCTCGCGGCTGAACTCCGGGTACTTTTTCATAAAGATGTCAAAGAACACGCGGTTCCACGACACCAGGATCATTCCGTCGTTCTGGGCCGCCTCGTTCGTGCGCACGTAGAACCGCCACACCTTTTCCCACACCCGCGCGCACCGCTCAAAGTCGCTGGTGGCGTTCCAGATGTTGTTCAAGAAACGCGACCCCGTGGTGGTGGTGACACGGTTGAGGTACGGCATGCGCTGCTCGATAAACCGGTCAAGAAAGAGCTCGGCCACGTCGAGGTCCTGGCACACACTGATAAACTCCTCGTGCAGGCGGTAGAGCACCAGGCTGGTGACAATGTCGCTGGGGTCGGTCTGCGCCATGACGTCTTCGAACGTTTCAAGGGCAAGCTCCACGCGGTTGTGTTTGAGACACACGGAAATGAATCCCACCTGGAGCTGGGGGAGCTGGCGGGGCGTCAGCAACACCCGCAGCCGGCGGTACAACGCTTCAAGCACGTCGAACGGCTCGTCCGTGTACTGGCAGAAGGCCACAAGCACGCGGCCCATCACGTTGCCCCGGAGAAACTCGTCGCCGTTCTCCACCCGGGTGCGGGCGTCGTTCCACCAGCGGATGCCTGCGTCGCCAAGCCGGTTCTTGTCGAACATCATAAAGAGATACAGCACAATGCCGGGCGTGGACGGGATGCGGCCCAGCGCCACGTCGTCCGAGATTTCGCGGAGATACGCCACCACGGCGCCCTCGGCCTCGTGCACAGTGGCCGGAAGCTGGGTCATCTGCACGGCGTTGTAGTTGCTGCGCAAGGCGTTGGCGCAGCGCTTCACGTCGTTCACAAGCGTGAGAAGCGGAGCGATCTCCAGCGTTGTGAAGTGGTGGGTGGGGAGGAGTGTGCGGTACTGGGCCATGGCGGCAGCAGCGGTTTCGTGGAGCCGCGGCATCTGGGTCTCCGGAGTTCTGGACTGCGAAAACCGTGTCTGCACAAGGTCTCGGAACGTCTGGAGCGGCGGGGGAGTGGTGTACTGCCGAACACACGAGACCCTGGAGTACGTGCGGATACAGGGAGCCGTGGCGGCCCGCACCGCCATCCACCGGAGAAGCATGGAAAAACAGAGGCGATGAGATATGCACCGCCATGCATCGCCCGGGCTAAGCCTCGACGTAGACATACATTTCCGGGTGTGCGTGGGGCGCTGGCCGGTCTACTTGGAGAGAATGCCTGCGGCGATCTCCGCGCCGTCCTCCTGGTCCAAAATGAGCGTGGCGGCCTGGTCGCCGACCGCAGCCACCAAGGCTGTGCGGTCGACCGCGTCCTTGATTTCCGCCGCGTCCTTGTTCTCGGTCTCGCTTCCGTTCTCGCTCCCGTTCGCGCTCCCATTCTCTCCCTTCAACACCCGCAACGTCACCACCACCTCCTCCTCCAACTTGGTCTTGTCGTCTCCCAGCAAGCCTGCCAAAACACCGGTGGTCCACGCCTCCAAGTTGCCCACCACCACCAACCGCACCACCTCGGGACCCATCTCACGCAACCCCAACAAGGCACCGTAGTGGGTGCCGGCCGGCTTGCTGGGGTCAAGGAACGCCCGGAGCAAGGTCCGCGTCACTCTGGGCTTCAAGGTGGGGTAGGCACCGGTGTAGCTCTTGCAGATGTGGCCCAACAAACTGGCAGCAAAGCGGCGGATGGCAAAGTGCTCGTCCGAGCCCTCGGGTCCAAGCCGCGTGGCCAACAAGAGCGTAAGCACACACGGCATGAGTGCGTGGACATAGGGCTCGAGGAAAAGCGTGGGGTTCAGCAACAACAGGTACACCACCTCCAACATGGCTCCAAGAAGCTCGGACAGGCGGAGGTGGTTGGTGATCTGTTCCGCCACAAACTGGATGAGGTAGGGCACCAACTGGTGGAGCCCGGGGTCCTGGCGCAACGAGTTGAACACAGCACTCTGCAACGCTGCGTCGCCGCCCACAAGCACCTCGGCCACCTTGTCGAAATACACCTGGGACTCCTTGGAGAGCACGTGCTTCACCAACGGCCGCACCGCCAACTCCAGCGACTGCGCCGGCGCGTTCACCGTCTCGCTGGCGCCGGCCAAGGACGTGGCCATGGCTCCGCGCACCACCGGCGGCAAGGCCCGGACCTCGCTGGGCGTGGGGTTCTGGGGAATGGCCGGCTGCACACCCTCGATGGCAAG
Organism: Limtongozyma cylindracea; assembly: GCA_030572215.1. Classification (NCBI taxonomy): domain Eukaryota; kingdom Fungi; phylum Ascomycota; class Pichiomycetes; order Serinales; family Debaryomycetaceae; genus Limtongozyma; species Limtongozyma cylindracea. The sequence continues at coordinate 79,102 of JAJLZO010000182.1, forward strand.
CCAGTGGGCCGTGAACGTGGGCACGCGCGGGACCCGCGGCAAGGGCTGGTTGATGAGTTTCTCAAACTCCACCTCGGGCTGGTCCACGTAGTACAACGTCTGGCCGGTTTCCAGAACAATCGCCTCTTTGAACGCCACCGTGCTGGCGCCACTGTACCCGTACAACGGCTCCACGTTCAACAACCGCAACGCCTTGTCCATGTCCTGGGCCGTGAGCAAGCGGCGCTTGCCGTGGCGCATAAACTTGGCCGCCAGCTCGAGCACCTCGTGGATGCGGTACTCCACATCCATCGCAAGGTTGCGGGCCGTTTCGTCCGAAAGCGTGACACCGAGCAGCTCGGCCGCGTCCTTGACCGTGTCGTGGGGGGCCCAGAGCGTGTGCGACGTGGGAAGCAGCATGGGGAGAAGCGGTGGTGTGCGATGAGCCTCCATGGCTGATCGTTTTTTCGCCCAAACCACCGAGACCAACCCGCGGGGCATTCCCCGGGCTCCCTTTCTCGAGAAGATCGAGGAGTGGGTGAAGGGCGACGCGGAGTTCGAGCCGATGATGAACCGCTTCCAGGAACGGTTGCAGCAGTACAAGTACATGGAGGCGTCCAAGGTGAACACGCGGGCCGGCTTGGTGGGCAAGATCCCCGAGATGGAAAAGACCTTGGCGGGCGTGAGACTCGTGCAGAGCGGCAAGGAGGTGCTGGTGGACTACGAGCTTAATGACACCTTGTACACCAAGGCCGTGGTGGCGCCGGCCCAGGTGGTGTACCTCTGGCTCGGTGCCGACGTGATGATGGAGTACCCGGTGGACGAGGCGGCGGAGTTGCTCGAGGGCAAGTTGACGGGCGCGCAGGCCCAGTTGGCGGACGTGGATGCCGACATCGAGTTTCTCCGCGAGAACATCACCACCATGGAGGTCAACACGGCACGGTTGTACAACTGGGACGTGTTGAGAAGAACACAGAAATAGACAAAGGTTGTTATCGCATGGAGTTTGATCTCGACCAGCCTGCGCGGCCACGCCGTCCCAGCGGGGTTCCCGACTCGGGCCGCACCGGAGACGACACTTCCACTGCCCGCCGTCCCAGTGTACTTGGCGACTCGGCCCGCCCCCGCCGTCCCAGCGTGATTGCGCCCGAGCCCATCCCGCTTCGCCACAACACCGGCGTTCCCACACCCATTGCCGAGTCCCTCCCCACCACCCCGGCACCCGTCGACTCCAATGTGTTTGAACAGGAGTTTGCCACGGCGCCCATGACCATCCACAACCCCAGCAAGAACCTCCACCGCGTGGTTGCTGCGTGTGTGTGGCTGTTTTGCGGAGGGTTCAGTGACGGCGCCCCCGGTGCTCTTCTCCCCTACATCGAAGACTACTACCACGTGCTGTATCTGGTGGTGTCGCTCATCTGGGTGGGCACGGCCGTGGGGTTTATTGTGGTGGCCGTGGGGGCGAGCCGGTTGGACAGCTTGTTGGGCAAGTTCAAGCTCTTGCTCAGCGGCGTGGCCTCCCAGATTGTCATGTACGCGGTGGTTCTGGCCGGCCCGCCGTTCCCCGTCACCGTGGTGGGCTTTTTGTTTGGCGGCATTGGTCTTGCCGTGTGTCTTTCCCAGGTGAACGTGTTTCTTCTGCGGATCCACAACGCCAGCGTGTATCTCGGCTACTTCCACGGCAGCTACGGTCTCGGGGCCACCGTGTCCCCCATCATTGCCCAGCAGTTTCTCAACGCCGGGCTTGCGTGGCACTGGTTCTACCTTGTGCTTCTTGGCTTGATGGCACTCAACTTTGTCAACTTTTGGTTTGCCTTCCGCAACTGCGAGCGCGAGTGGGCACCCTGGGAACACGCCGAGGAGACACGCGAGCTTGTCCCCGGCGCCAAGGACTCTGCCATGGCGCTTGCTCTCCGCGACACCAACACCTGGCTCATTTCCTTCTTTATTCTCTTTTACCAGGGAGCCGAGGTGGCCATGGGGGGCTGGATCGTCACCTACCTCCTCGACTACCGCCACGCCAACCCCAAGCTGGCCAGTTACGTGGAGTCGGGTTTCTGGCTTGGTCTCACGCTCGGCCGCTTGTGCGTCACCCACCCGCTTGCCCGCACGATTGGGGCTCGCCGCGGCATCATTGCCATGGCGCTCTCCAGCATTGTCATGGTGGTGCTTGCGTGGGTGGTGCCACTGGCAGTGGCTCTGGCGGTGTGTGTGCTGGTGGGCGGTGTGTTCATCGGACCGATCTACCCGCTCCAGGTCACGGTGGCCACTCGCCACCTCCACCGCCGGATCCAGGTGATTTCGCTCACCATCTGCACTGCCTTTGGCAGCAGCGGCGGAGCGCTCTTCCCGTTTCTCGTTGGCTTGGTGTCGCAGTACGCCGGCACCTACGTGGTGATGCCCATCTTCATTGCCTTGTTTGTCGCCATGCTTGGCTGCTGGATGATGCTCCCCAACATCGACCGCAACGTCAAGTCCAAGTGGTGGCACTACGTGTGGTAGCTGTTGTCTGCCCACCACAGACCCACCAACCCCCGCTGTCTGTGCGGTGTCGGGTAGCTGTAGTCGGCGCAACACGGACCCACCAAGCCTTGCAAGCCTTCTTCGTGCATGTCCCTGCATGATCCTGCAGCCACCTGCATCCGCCACCTCTTTTTTATGAATCGGACACGGGAAGCAGCGGTGTCTGCCCTCAGCCAGCGGATCGCCCAGGAAAACGCGGCGCGGGAGGCGCCAACACAGGAGGCTCCGGCCACCACACCCATGACGCTCTACCACCCTCCGAAAAACGTCCACCGCGTGTTTGCCGCTGTGATGTGGTTCTTTCTTGGAGGCATGTTGGAAGCCTCGCCCGGCGCCCTTCTCCCGAACATCGAGTCCCACTACCGTGTGCTGTACCTGGTGGTGTCTCTTGTGTGGGCTGGATATGCCTTGGGGGGGATCACAGCCGCAGTGCTCCTGGCTCCGCTCCAACGACAGGTTGGTCGGTTCTGGATCTTGGTGATTGGCATCTGGATCCAGTTTGCTGGGGGGGCACTTGTGGCCACTGCCGCCGCCTTCCCCGTGACCATCCTTGGGTTCTATCTTCTTGGGATTGGCTACGCGCTTGTGCTTTCCCAGTTCAACGTGATGCTCAGCCGCATGGACAACCCGTGCAAGTACCTCGGATACCTCCACGGGATGTACGGCTTGGGGGCATCGGTGGCCCCGTTTGTGGCACAGCAGATGTTGAACCTGGGTCTCAAGTGGCTGCGGTTCTATCTTGTTGCCACGGGATACACGGCCGTGACGCTCGCTGCTGTGTGGGCCGCCTTCCGGGGCTGCGACGAGGATTTCCAGCCGTGGGACCAGGACATTCCCTTGCAGGACCTTGGGGGAGAGCCCGCCCCGCTGCAGCCTCGGTCCGAGACCGAGTCGGTGTTTGCAGCTCTCCGCACCTCCAAGATGTGGCTCATAGCCTTGTTCATCTTCTTTTACCAGGGCGGCGAGATGTCGCTCAGCGGCTGGATCGTCACCTTTCTCATTGACGCCCGCCACGCCAACCCCGCCACCATCCGCTACGCGGCGTCTGGGTTTTGGTTTGGCTTGACGGTGGGACGCGTCTCCTTCACTCCCGTGGTGGGCCGCTGGGTGGGGGCGCGCCGCGGAGTCATTCTTCTGGCGGTGGCCTCGGTGTTCCTTGTCGGCCTTGGCTGGGCAATTCCCAACTCCACCGCCACCGCAGTGTTGGTGGCGTTGGCGGGGGTGTGCAGTGGGCCGCTCTACCTGCTCCAGGTGGTGATGGCCACGCGCCACTTGCCCCGCCGCTCGCAGGTGGTGGCGCTCACCATCATCACGGCGTTTGGCTTTTCCGGCGACGCCCTTTTCCCGGTGCTTGTGGGAGTGGTGTCGCAGCACTCGGGGTCGTTTGTGGTCATGCCGGTGTACATGGCGTTGTTCCTGGCCATGCTTGTGTGCTGGTTTCTTCTCCCCAACCTCGACCGCAACGTCAAGACCAGATGGTGGCACCACATCTGGTAAAGTCATGTCATACCTTCTACATAAACGTGTTTGCAAGCTGGGTCCGCAAGGGCCGAGGCGGCTCGGCCGGGTCCTCGTCGTCACTTGCCGGTGATGCGTCGCGAGGCGACGTCACCTCGGCCGTTGTCCGCATGGCCATCACCCACTTGGCGCCCGGCAACTCCCGCTCCACCAACGGCAAAAGCCCGCTTGCTAGCAACAAGCCAATGGCGTACCCCACGCTTGCTGCGCCCAACGAACGCCATCCATTGTTCACCGCCAACCCCACAGCAAACACCCACACAAACGCCTTGTCACTCACCATCACCTTGTGCGGGTTTTCCTGGCTCGTGAGGTTGACAGCAAACCGATACATGCTGGGAATGTGGGCCGAATAGTACGCTGTCACAGCCCACACCATGCCAACAGGACCCGACGCCACGGAATTGAACACACCCCACGTGTACATCCCCGTCACCATGGCTCCCCCGGTCACCGCCATGTTCAACACATAGGCCCAGAGAAGAAGGCGGGTGTACTTGCGGCTGCCCACGGCCCGCTCCACCACCTTGAAGTGGTACCACGCCACGAGCGCAAGCAACACGTCCAGCTCCAGCGTGCACGCAACCTGGAACGTGGCAAGACGCCACCACTGCCGCCAGACCCAGAGCCCCGGATCCACCAGAAGCAAAAAGAGGTACTTGCACGAGGTCACCAGCGCCACAAGCGGGACAAAGAGCGTGGCGTAGCAGCACGCACGCAGCACCGGCGTGTGGGCAAACCCGCGGATGGGCGTGAGTTGCGACATGTGATGAGGTCCGGATATTTACCCCACACGATGGACCGCTTAGGACCGCAAGGCCGCGCCATGCGCGAGCACATGCGCACCACCACCACCACCACCATGTCGTCGGTTGCAGTCCACCCGGTGCAGGTGCTTGTTGACCAGCTCCGCACCGGTGCTCTTCCCACTGACCAGCTTCTCCTGGGCATTGCCCACACGCTCCCGACCGTGCGCCACCCGGGGAACCTCGAGCTTGTGCTCCACGCGGTGGTGGGCTGTCTGCGGTTGTACGAGTCGCTGGACGCTGCTGCCCAGCTTGTGGACGCACTCCACTTTGCCGTCACCAAAAAGGTGCGTGTGAGCGAGCCGCTGCTCCTGCTTGCCGACTTCTACTCGGTTGCCGGCACGGTGCTTGCGGGGTATCGCTACAACTGGCGCGTGGTGCCGGTGCTTGCGGGGTTTGTGCTAGCCAGCCCGACGCGGGACGAGTGGGCCACGCCTGAAGAGCGTCCTGGGTTTGCCTACTTTGACCACCTTGTGCTTTCCACCTTTGCCGACTCGCTCCACCTCGACAACGCCACGCCGGCAGTCATCAGCTCCACCTTTGTCTTGTGCACTGCGGCAGTGTTTCTGTCGCTTGCGCCGCAGCAAGCCGCCCGCCTCCCCCACGGCCCGCTTCTTGCGGCGTGTGTTCTGTATGTCTATGTGGATGCGCTCCAGGGCGGACGGGCGGTGGGCACGGCGGCCAGCACCCTCCAGCAGCTTCCGGCCATCCGACATCTCAGCCGCGTGCTGGCGGTGATGGAGTATTGCTTTGAACACGCTCTGGACGCCGGGGTTGTGGAGTACGCGGCAGCGGTGCTTGCTACTACTGCCGACACCATTGCCCACAGCTGTCTCCACACAGTGCCGCCTGCGGCCTGGCCTCTTCTCAAGGTGCTTGTGTTCAGCTACGTGGTGGCCTTGTCCGGGTTGTGCTCCCGTGCCTTGAAGCTGTCGGGACAAGAGCTTCCGCTTCTCACGGTTCCCTTTGTCTCCACCCTCCGCTCCTTGTTCAGCCTTCACTTTGTGCTTGAGGAGATTGGCACGGGAGGGTTTGCTGCGTACAACTTTGTCCATCTCACTGCCTTGGACGGCTTGATCCAGGTGGATGCCGAGGCTGCGGTGCAGCTTGCCACCCGTCTCCACCACGCAGTGGGTCCCTCCCCCGTGCTCTACGTCCGCCCGTCCAGTGCTGTGACTGCCTCCCAGGCGCTGTTTGTGCTTGGCTTGTGTGAGCACCTTGTGCGGGCCGACAACCCTGTGTGTGCCCGGTTCTGCCACACCACAGCCGTGCCCTTGTGTCTCGAGATTGTGGCGCGGGCGCGGGAGGCCTCCAGTCGCAGCGTGGTGGAGCTTGCCCATCTGGCGGTGCTTGCGCACCTTGCCACCAACGGGCCCACAGACGTGGTGGTGCTTTCGCAAGTGTTGCCGTATCTTCTGCAGGTGTTGCGGCAGTTCCCGGCGGTGCTCTCGCCGGCGCAGTTGACCACTGCTGTGGAGACGCTTGCGGGGGTGTTGTTGCCGCACGCCGGCAGTGACTATGGACAGCTGTTGTTGCGGTTGGTGTTGGAGCGGGCAGAGCACGAGCCCAGCGGGGTGCCGGCAGCAGAGCGGGCGGTGCTGAACATTGTTGTGGAGCCGGCCGACGAGGCGCCGTTGCCGCTGGTTCCGGAGATCGAGCCGCCAACCACCACCAAGACGGTGTTGCTCACCGCGCTTGTGCACGCCTTGCCCAATGCGCCGGTGGGCCAGCTTGCCGAGTGGTGGGACCGGGTGGTGGCTGCCAGCAGAGAGTGTTCGGAACAGGAGCGGCGTCAGGTGGTGGCCGCCATGTGGAAAACCATTGGCAGCGAGTTGGACATGCAGCGCGCAGACGTGCTGATCCAGTGGTGGTACCGCCAGGGGCGGTTGTAGCGAGACGCCATGGATGCTACGCGGATGCAGGGGATGCAGGGGATGCCGCCGGGGCTTGGGATATGTCGGCAATCGACGGTGGGCCTCGGGATTGGCTGTGTGGCTCTGCCGCTGCAGCACGACGAGACTACTGGATCACGACGGCCTTGTGATAAGGTTCCGGGATAGGCAGGAGATGCCGTGCGGAGATGACGCGATAGCCGCCGGTGCTAGCCGCCACAGCCGCAGATGCTGCACGGCTCTGACAACACAGGTGTCCGGCAAACGCCGGAGTGCCGTGAATTTCAGTCCCGGTCCAACGGAAGTATGCAACGGACACGGAGCCTGGAAAAACCTGTCAAGATTACGGGAGTCCGCCCGCGGAATACAATGGTCGTGTGAATGTCAAGATGCACGGCTCGACGCGCCTCCAAACCCAATATCACGCCCCGCATGGGGTCTGCGCCGCACGATGGTGGGGTCTGGTGCGGCGGGGAGAGGTGCTCCTGGCCCCGGAGTTGGCCGGACGGAGAGCGGTGGAGAGAGGAGTATGTGCTGCCTTTTTGGTCGGCGCCAAGACGCCACGGGGTCCGCAGTGCCTGCGTGTCTGGGCAGAAGCTTGGTCTCCGCGGCTGGATTTCACATGCATGACATGTCTTTTGCCGTGCTTCCGCGTGCATTAATGCTGCATTGACACGTCGTTTGGCTGTGCGAGTTGTTCCGAGTGCCGTGGGACCATTGGCAAGCTGCTAGTCTTATCTCTGCCGGAAATGCGTTCCCCGCCGGCAACGGCGCCGGTGGATTGGGGATATAAACCCCCCCGCTTCCAATCGCTGTGTCGACATCATGCTGAAAGAGTTTGAAGAACCGGTTGCCGAGAAGGTGGCCTCTGCCAACCAGAACGAGTTGCAGGAGGTGTACACCCCTGA
>JAJLZO010000183.1:0-52906 GCA_030572215.1 Limtongozyma cylindracea
CCCCCACGCCCCGCGCAGCCTTGTGCTGCTCCCCCCAGCAGCTCTTCGCCAGGTGGAGGACATCCTCGCCCACTTGACAACCCTGCTGGCAGCTGACTCCCAGCCCACTGCCCGCAGGACCCAGGCGTTATCGCGGCATCAGCTACAGGGTGCCATTGCTGCCAGCATGCGGGCGGCAGGCCGGGCTCGCTTCCCGCTTGGGCTGCGGGGGAATACCGTTGCCGGCGAAGCCAGAGCCTCCTCCTTGGCCAACAAGCCGCTTGCGCAGTTTGACCTCGACGCGTTGGCCCGCCAGGGCACCGAGCTCGCCTCCCTCCACTCGGCAGGGTTGCGTCAGCGGAGCGAGTTGGAGAGGGAGTTGTTGCAGGAAGAGGCTGGTCTCCAGAGCGACGAGCGCTACCTCCAGCGCCTCACCAAGCAGATGGAGAGTCAAGAACGGGCCATGCGCCAGCACCTCCAGCTGTTGCCACTGGCCAGTGACGCCCCCATGAGCGCCGCTGCTATTGCCACAGCCCGCCTGGAGCACCGCGTGCTTGGCTTGGAACTGGCTGGGGAGATCACCGCCGCCGCCACCGACCAGCTCCCCACAGAAAGGGCCGAGAACGAAACGATGGCGCGGCTTGCCGCCAAATTGGCCGTGGGACCGGACTACGCCACCAAGCTCCGCCAGCTCAGCCGCCGTTTGGAGCGTGTGCTTGACCGCCTCGAGCTCCCCGAGCCTCCGGCCCCATAGCCTTGGCAACTCGCGCCGCCGCCCGCATAGGCGCCGCGATGCTGCTGTGGCGGCTCCGGTTGTCCTGCAGCCTGGCGAAACAATGTGCGTTTGCTGCTACGCTCTGTGATACCCGCCCGAGCCCCGTTCCTTGCACCATGACGCAGTCCACGCCCTCGCCGCCCTCCGAGGACGGCACCGTTGTGGACTCGGTGCCGGCATCGCTGCCCACCGAGTGCCTGCCGTTGTTGCCGAGCACTTCGTCCCACACCCAGAACACGCCCCTTGCCCACCCGCCCCCGCGCCAGCCCAGCGTGCTCACCGCCGCGGTCTTGGCCGGGCGCCGCGGCCTCGAGCAGCTTCTTTCTGTGTGCACGCTCCGGCCGTACACCACTGCCTTGGCCCTCCTCACTGTCGCTGTCGTGTTTGGTCACGCCGTGTACCTTGCCTCCTCCATCAGCAGCATGTTGTCGCTGCTGGTGGACATTTCCCTCACCCGCGTTGACGTGACCCATTGGACCGAGTCCGGGGTGGAACTCCTGGTTCTGGGAGCCGCCATCGTTGACTACGCAGCCATTCGCCACTGGTATCCCCGAATGCTTGCCCACACGGTCGGACTGCTTCTCGGCGAGGTGCGAGTGGAGCCGCTGCTGCCGGTGGAAGTGTTTGTGCAGATCCCCTCCAGCAGCCCCCACAAGCCTCTCCTGGAGAACGTGGTGAGTGTGGTGCTCCCGCCGCTTGCCGTCAACATGGCCCACCGAGCCCGGCTGCGGTTCTTTATCGAACTGGTGGTGGCGGTGCACCCGGCCCAGGCGACCCGTGCTTTGAACCACATCATGGACCCGGCCTCGGCCAACACCCTGCTCGAGGTGCGGCTCCACATCAACGCACGATTGGCCACCACATCGCGCTCACTCGGCTGCTATTCCGCCTGGGTCTCTCGAACTTGGGTTCCTCTGTCACAGTCGCAACCCCCGGTGCGCATCTCCCACATCACGGCTTCCGACTCGCACGACGGCACACTGGTGGAAGTGTCGTGCGAGGTTGCCGCCTCCGTGTGGCTGCCCCTGTGGCCCGAGTTCCGCGCCAAGGTGCCCAAGCTCTCGTGGGAGGTGTCGGTGCCTGGCTGTGCTGCGGAGTGGCTCCCGGTGCTGTATGCCAACACCAGCAGTTTTGCAGCCTCTCCGTCTGCTCCGGGCCCTTGGACTGTTGATATTGAGGCCCAGGTGCCTCTGTTTGGCTCTGCTCTCACCACACCGTGCAACTCCAGCCAAGGTTCTTCGCCGTTGGGCCGGTGGATGGCTCAAGCTGCTGCCAGTCACCCAGTCAGTGTCTGCCTTCGTGGTGTGCTGCACCAGCACCCCTCTGTGCCCCCGTGGCTTACCCGTGTGTTGGCAAACAGCAACTTTCCACCGGTTCGCGTTCCGACCGCTGCCTTTTTGACCCCCAGCGTGCCTACAGTGCTGCTTGGCCTGGCGTCTGCTCAGGTGCCCGCTCTGCTGGGAGATACTCTTGTGGTGGTGTCGCATGCCAATGCGTCGTTTGCCATCCAACGGCCCCACGGAATCAACGTTCTGGTGGAAGTGCCTCTGTTTGGCGGTGAGGCGCAGATCGAGTACAACAGCCTTCCGTTGGCGCAGGTGCGATTTCCGCGGTGGCAGCAGACTGCCGGCAATGTGTTTGGCCACGCCGCCATCAGCCTTCACGACACACAGGTGGTGGTTGGTGCCAACATGGCAGAGACTGCCGGTTTGGCCCTCAACGACTGGCTTTCCGGCCATAATGTCACCCTTGGCATTGTGGCTGCGGGCTCTGCCCGTGCCAAGACTACTGTTGGTGAGGTTGGGGTTGACGACTGCAGTGTTGGTGTAAACATGTCGCTCCCCGCTTTGCACTGGCAGGACATGGTGGGCAATGCTCTCAGGCCCCAGGTTACCCTGATCCTGGTGGTGAGGACAACACCGCACTCGCTTGAGATTGAGTGCGTGGTGGAGATGCACAACCCACTGAGTGTAGAGGTGGCCATAGCCCCCGGACTCGAGCTCCTCGTGGGCGACGAATCGCAGACTGTGTTCGGCCGAGCAGCGATGGCGCTGGGGGTTCGCGTCCGCCCAGGCGCCTTTAACAGCACTGTCCGAGTGTTGCTTGACCCGGCAGCCTACAACCGTCAGCGCCCCGACGAGGCGCGCACGAGGTTTGACAACTTCACAAGTCTGTATTTATCGGGAAACCTGCCGTTGGTGCTGGTGAGGGGGGTTCCTGGCAGCGCCAAGGCACTGGTGCCGCTCGATGGCATTGTGTCGCGGCTCCATGCGGTGGTGCCTGTGCCCGACGTGCTGGTGCCTGGCAGCGCGGGCAGCCAGGACAGTCGGTTTATTGTGCGCGCGGTGATGCACATCATGACACTGGAGGTGGAGCTCGAGGTTTACAACCCCCTTGCCAACGAGAACGTTGTGCTCACGGTGTTCAAAGCCCGTGCTTCTCACGATGGTCATGTGTTGGGCTACTTAGAACACCCGGCGGTGTTTACGGTGCCTCCGGGAACCAGCACCACACCACGGGTGCCGGTGCGGTATGCCCAAGGCATTGGCGGGGATACCCTTCGCAAGGCGCTCAATGGGCGGCTCCAGGTGCACTGCGAGGCCGTGGCCAACGTCACGGTTGGCGTGTTTCTGATGCAGGTGATGTACGAGGGCGGCGGTGTTGGGGCCGACGTGCGCCTCTAGAGGGGCCACGCTTCATGTCTTCATTATACGATACTGACGAAGGAGTGTAGGTGCAGCGCTGTGTCCTTATATGTGGCCCTGGTACACGTACTGGGTGTAGCCTGCCTCGACTGGGATAGTCTGGTTGTCGAGCATGCGCGCCAGCACCTCCATGGCCTCCAAGCACAGCACCTCGATGTTGGCCAAAAACACGCCGCCAATGCCGTACACCGGCGTGACGTATCGGAACTTGTCGCGAGCCAGCACCAACGTGGGTTGCAGGTTCTTGTTCACGGGCGCCCGGAGCTTCCCGTTTGACATGGCCTCGATGAAGATGCTGAGCATGGTGTTCACCACTTCTTTGGCCTCGGTGGAGAGGGGGAGGGTGAGGAGAACCATGGAGGGCGGCCGCTCTGTATCCTCGTGTTGCTCGACGTAATACGAGCCGATCATTGCCCCTGGAGCGATCATAGTCCACGTGCAGTCTCCGAGCAGGAGTCGCCTGCCAAGGCGAGACACACGGGTTCCGTTGGTCAGGAGTTCGGCAAACCCGGAAGCAATCACAGGAAGGGTGCTTTGCAGGGGTGTGGCTGGTGTGGTGAAGGCAACGGCGTCTGGGACCTTTTGGTCGAGTGCCACCGGCACAAAGCCGGTATCGGTGGCCGCCCTTGCAGGCTCGCCATCCTCCGCTGCTGCCCTTGCGGGCTCACCGTCCTCTCCTGCCGCATCCCCGCCCAGCTCAATGGCACCTGGCTGTTCTGCCTGCTCTTCCGCCTCCGTCTCCCCCGCCGCCTGCACTTCGGCACAGATGGCCGAGGGCACCACCTCCAATTGCTCCAGTACAAGCTCCTTGATCCCGCACAACTCAGGCACCGCCACCTCCAACACGTACTCGCAAGTCTCCTTCTCCATCACATGCACAATCGAAGGGGCCTTCCGCAGCAAGTCACACAAGTAACGGACCTCCACTTTGCGCGGGAGGTTGGTAATGTCACATAGCGTTCCCGCCCCCACCACCTCCAGCACGTACTTGTTTTTGGGGTCCAGGGTGTGGAGGCTGAACAGCAGCGGGTCCAGCCCATGCCCCCATTTGCCAAGGTAGTAGAACCCGTGCTGGCGGTTGGGCCGCCGCACTCCCAGCAGACGAAAGTCCTCCGGGTTCTGGAGAAACTGAGTCACCTGCTTGTTGCGACACACCTCGTACGTCCAGTGATCAATCACGGTGTACACGCATTCCTTCATCATGGCCTTGTTCACGGCCGGAGCCGCAGCCGCCAACACGCGCTTCTGGCTCGCCTCGTCCAACTCCTCCACCTCCTCCTCTAGCTCGCGCTCCCACATCCGAGTCTCGTTCGTGCTGGGGAGGTAGCACACAAGCGGCCGCGCCCCGCCCACCACCATCTCAAACGTGCCGTTGGGAAACAGGGCCCGCGTGAGCTCGTCGGCCGCCTCCGAGGTGCTGCTGTCGGGAAGAAACACCACCCGGTGCGGCGCCCCGTTCCACGGCTGCTCCTCGTGGCCGGCACAGACACCAGCAACCAATGCCGTCAACCAAGCCAACCGCCACATGTGGGGTGCGATGCAGGAGCGCTGTGCTGGCATCTCATCGCACCACCAGCCGTCACGTGCCCTCTCACCTCCGCACCATGCCCGCGCTGCTGCTCGTGGCAGACGTCCTAGCGGTGGAGGCGTACTGCTTGTGTGAGGGAGTGGTGGCGGGAGATGGCACCGGCACGGCCGATGTGGCTGTGGATGGGTTGCACCCGCCTCGCCGCGTGCTTGACCGCGTGTTGCCCCGGCTGCTTCCCGACCTCTTGCTCTGTCCCCAGTGCGCCGTTGTGCGCTGCGACTTGTGCACCACCACTCGCATTGTCTCCAAGTACTGCCCACTGTGCATGGCGCTGGTGGACAGCACGGCCAAGGTGTGCACGCGCGACTGCTTCACGTGCCCCGTGTGTCCTGCCAGCCTCAGCGTCTCCAGAGACAGCGAGGGCCGCGTGGAGTACAGGTGTGGCGGCTGTTCCTACGTCCACACCCCCGATCTTCCGGCGGGGCAGCTGACGCGGGCCGTGCTGAGACACTTGCGGCAGGCCCTTGTGTCTTCTCCACTGCACACACGGACGGCCGCCCTCCGCAAGCTGCTCTTGTCCATGGCCAAGCCAGCCGCCCGTGTGTCGACCGCCACCCCTGGCCAGCGGCTTCTTGCAAGTCTTCCTCCTGATCTCCGCCCGCGGATAGCCGATGCCAAGCGCAAGTCGGCAGAACCGGCAGAGACGGTGGGGCCAGTGCCGTTCCCAGAGGAGGAGGACCGGCAGCGTGGGAAGGCAAATGCCCCCACACATGCGGCCGACGGCAGGGGCAACGGGGGAACCATCACCCTTCGCCAACTGTTGCTACACTGGCAGTCAACAAGCCCTGTGCCGCCATCGACGTGCCCGTGGTTGCCAATCCCCACCCGCCTCAAGGCCAAACGGCAGGTGCTCTGCGGCGCGTGTGACACGCTCCTAGTTGACCCCGACCCCGACCCGGTGTCTCTCAAGTTCCGCACCAACGCGCTGTTGATGGAGGTGTTCCCGCTCGTGCGTGTGGCTCCAGCACGCGACCCCGATGGGGGTTGCCGGGTGGTGCTAACCCTTGTCAACGGAACCCCCGTCCTGGCCGACTACAGCCTAACAGTGTGCCCTAGGGTTGGTGTGAATGTGGGTGGTGTGCCCATGACTTTGGACCCAGTGGTGCCCTACCCTGCGGGCACGTTGGGTCCTCGGCCAGCCAAGATGAGCAAACCGGAACAGGTGGCTGCCGCCACGCCCACCATTGTGCTTGTGGATCCCGGCTCGAGCGCAGGCCGAGTTGAACTCATGAACCGCTTGGGCCAGCAGCAGCTTGCCGGAGAGACAGGGGCGGACGGAGACACGGCCCAAGGAGTCAACTGGGGGAGCACCCCCATCGACTACACGCTTGTTGAGCGCATGGAGGCCCCCACCGCGGCCGTGTGTGTCGGTACGCCAGTGATCCCACTCCACCTTGGTGTCAAGCACGGTGACTCTCGGGTCGGGTTGTGGCTAGCTCTTCCTGTCGCTGACAATGTGTAATGCTCCAAGTGCTACAGTTACTCCTCGATGGCACACTCCTCAGCCGCGTCGGCCTCGTGCTCCATCTCAGTCCAGGTACCTCTGATGTACTGCTCCAACTCCTTCAAGGCGGCAATGGTGTCCTCCTTGCGAAACTCGGGAGAGCCGCTGAGTTCGAGCGCCTTCTTGCGCAACTCAGAGGTTCTCGCCTCCACCACCTGGGTGCGGTACTGGACCCAGTCCGGGTAGAACTCGCTGTAACGGGAGCTCCACATCACCTCGGGCTTGACCGTCTCCAACACCAGCTTGTCGGGCATGAGCGGGTTCTTGGCACGGTAGCTGGTGACGGCGGTGATGCGCTCGGAGTAGCCCAACGGCTTGGGGGCAATGTGCTCAATCAAGCGGCCCTGCAACACGGCCGCATGACCTTGCTTGGGCCCAGGCACAACAGCAACCTGCGGCACCTCGCCCGGGGCACACCCCATGCGCAAACTTGTCTCGCCACCCACCATCTCGGTGGTGTCGGAGAGCAGAAGCACACACACAAAGGGATAGGCGTCGTGGTGCCAGTTCACCACTGCCGGCATGTCCTTACCGTCACTGGTGCCGGCAAAGGAACTCTTACGAGACAAGGCAATCCGCTCGCGGTCAGCCTCGTACAGCTCGGGCAGCTGCAACAGCACGTTCACGTGAGCCACCTCGTAGTCAAACACCACCTCCAACTCGACACCAGCCATGGCCAGCACCGCCGCAACGGTGGACGGGTGGGTCCAGGCGGCATATGTGAAGGGGCATGCCTTCTTGGCATAGCCACGCACCATCCAGTCCAGCAGCTTGGAGGTGGAGGAGTTGGCAATACGGGAGTACTTCTCAAACACCTCGGTGCGCAACAACTCCGCGCGCATCACCTTGATGGCCTCCAAGGTGAACAACGGGAACGGGTCTGTGACGCCAATCTCCAGGATGGCGTCCTTTGAGTGGATGTTCAACTGGGACATGGTGAGGCGGCGGGTGCGCTCCACGTCCTCAGGGGTGAAGGCGAGGTGGAGACAGGGGTCGAACTTGGTGTTGATGTCGACCAGCGCAAGGGGGGCGGCAAGCGGCACGATCGAGGTTTCAAGTGCCTGCATCGGCACAGCCTTGTCAAGACTTCCCCGGCGAACGAGCTCTGCAAGAGACATGTGTGGTTTGTATATAGAGTGGTGGCCGGACCAGCGAGAAGGGCGGCGGCGCCCCGTTTTATAGTCCCGCGGGCGTTATCTGAGGCTGTTGCTGCAGCTCGGTCTAGAAGCCCGCGCACCAGGGCGGGCCCAGACACATCGCCTGTTTTTCCCCTGATTTCCCAGCCAACAGAGGTGCATTATCTCTGCTTCACGCTGTGCATATTAAACCGCGTCGTAATTCAGTGCTGCATGGTTGTGCAGCCTTTTTTGGGATCGTAAGCCCGAGGTGCGGCTTATCGCCTGCCAAATCGGGGATTCGGATCCATCGGCCTGCACCGAAGAGCGCCGCGTGCAGCATCCGATGCAACAGGTGCAGGACCTCCGCACCTAATTTGGGATACACATGGAGGCCGCGGGGGCGGGGCACCGGTGACGTGTGACCGTGTGTACGCCAGGCACCGGCGTCGAGACGGCTGCGTGTCGCCGGTTGTTAATTCCGAGGCTATTTCCGAAATCGCCGAGACGCACGGCTGCGGGGAACCATGGATTCAGAACCCCCATACGGGTCGTCGTTCCGCGCGCCGCATCGTGAGAAGCGCGACGGACCGGCACACAGCCCGCACCGGCAGCAACCCGCACCAACCGCAACCCGCACCAACCGCAACCCTACTTGTACACCGGCCTCTCGGGCTTGTACTCGTCAAGGTTGCCGGGAAAGGTGTCGCCCAACTCGATCAACCCGGTCTCGGCAACATAGAGTGCCCAGTGGTCCATCAACTTGGCCAACACCTCTGGGTGCAGCGCCGCCAAGTCGTGGTTCTCGCCCAAGTCAGTGCGCAAGTCAAACAACTGCCACTTGGCAGGCCCAAACGGCTTGGGAACGTACAACGCCTTGTAGTGGCCCTGCCGCACCGCTTGCTGCCCAAACAACTCCCACCCCGTGACGTGGTCTTCTGCGTGGATCTCCTCCCCCTTTCCCTTCAAGAACGACACCCACAGCGCTCCACGGGGCTCGGCAACGGTGCGGCCCTGGTACGTTGTGCCCGGGTGCGGCACCCCCGCCAACTCCAACACAGTGGGCGTGATGTCCATGACCGTGTTGAACGCATTCACCACCAGCCCGGGACCGGCAATGGTGTGCGCATCCACCAACGGCGGGTAGCTCACAATCAACGGACAGCGGATGCCACCCTCCAGGGCCCACATCTTGTACATCAGCAGGGGCGCCGTGGCTGCCTGGGCCCACTGGTCCGAATACCACACAAAGGAGTTGTAGCGGCCAACATTCTCGTACAGGTTGTCGTAGTTGTTCTTCACAACGTCGCGGACGTTCCCCAGCCCCAACGGCAACGCCTCCATGATCAGTCCCTCGGCACCGTTGTCCAGCATGAACAAGACAAACGTGTTGTCAAACTCCCCTGCGTCCTTCAACTGCTGCACAACCCGCCCGATCTGCTCGTCCATGATCTCCACCATGGCAGCGTACGTCTCCATCACCCGCAGCTCGTACCTCCTCTCATCCTCCAGCAACTCTGCCCACAGCTTGTCGCGGTGGGTCGAAACCGGGTGGGGCTCAACACCAGCAGGCACCACGCCGGCCTTGATAGCCGCCTCCAACCGCTTCCTCCGCAACTCCTCCGGGCCACCATCGTACTTGCCGGCATACTTGGCCACGCGCTCCGGTGGTGCCTGGTAGGGCCAGTGCGGAGCCGTATAGGTCAAACAGCCAAAGAACGGGCGTCCCTTGCGCTCCTCCTTGTCGGCAAGGAACTCCAACCCGCGGTCGGTAAAGTACTTGGTGGAGTAAAAGTCCAGCGGCAAGTCATGCGCGTCAAACTTCTCGCCGTTCAAGGTGTACAACGGCGGGAGGAACTTGTCATCGCCCTTGAACAAGTACTTGTAGTGGTTGCCGGCACCGGGCAAAAGAGCAAACAGCTTCTCAAACCCGCGGGTGGACGGCCAGTACTCCTTGAGGAGTCCCAAGTGCCACTTGCCAGAAAGCCACGTGTAGTAGCCGGCGTCGTGCAACAACTCGGGGAGAGCCACCACCCGGTCGTTCAAGTACCCCTCGTACCCCGGCTTGCCATCCAACTTCTCCTTGAACCCGGGACGGTTCACAAACTCTCGCATCTGGCCCAACCCGGCAATGTGGTTGTCGGTGCCCGTGAACAACATCAGCCGCGTGGGCAGGCACGCCAGAGCCGTGTGGAAGTCGGTAAACCGGAGCCCGCGCTTGGCAAGAGCCGCAAGGTTCGGCGTGACGATCTCGCCGCCGAACGGCTCAAGGTCGGTAAAACCAAGGTCGTCGGCGACAATGATGAGGAAGTTGGGCTTGGCAGTCATGGGCAGGAGGCACGGCGCGCGCTGGTGGTGGGGGAGAGGCAATTGACGGGACCCGGGTGCTTATGTAGTCGCGACTCTGTTCTCAGCCCCATTGCCACATGGCACGTGTGGGTGTGCCATTCGGTGTGGCGGTGCGCCAAATCTGGCTAGCGCTGTGTGGCACATTGTTGCAATCGCGCCACAGTTTTGGGGGCACTGGCCACAGATTATGCCTTGTAGTGTGCACCTACCCGATAAGGGCCCTCTGGACGGGGACGTGTTTGTGGCACCTATATACACACCTCTCTACACGGCCTCTTTCTCGAGCATGCCCACGAACTTGTACAAACGCGCCTTCTCGTCGGGCGAGGGCACGCCTGCAGCACACCACCGAATGCGGCCCTTGCTGTCAACCAAAAACACAAGACCGGCGTACACGTTGTCGAGCTTCAGCAGCTTTGCCAACTGGCCGTCGTCCTCGAGCTGGGTGTAGAAGCGGCGTTCGCTCAACATGCACAACGGATGGCGCTCTGGGGGGGTTTGTTTGCGGAGTCCGGGCCGGGCCATCTTTGCGAACCAGTGCTTGACCGGCAGCTCCAGAAGATTGAGGTCGACAATCTGAGCGCTCGGGTGCTTGGCAACAAACTCCAGGTAGGCAGAGTCGAGGTAGGAGGGGACAGGGCCAGTCTTGCTGCCGGCATTTTCGCCCACGGTGAACCACGCACGCGAGTCGCGCTCACCCATCTGAGACGTAAACACCCGCATGATGCTGATCTTGTCCTTCCACAACAGCAGCAAGTCGATGGTGGTGTTGGCGAGAGTTATGCCGGTGGTGGCGGGAAAGTACAACGCCTTGTCAGCGCGGAACATGCCCGGCGGGGACCCAAACACTTTGCCCTTGCTCTTGTTGTACACACCCATGTCGTAGTAGCCGCTGGTGGAAAACTCCACGGCAAGATGGTGGCGACGCTCCTCCCGCCGAGCAGAGCTGAACCACTCGTACTTGAACCGCAGCCACAGGTTGACCTTGTGTTGCGACTGGATCTGGCGGTAGAGGTCGTAAGCGTTGACGGGGGCGCTAAGGCCCACGGGTCGTGTGACGTTCTCAATGACAATCGGTTTGGGCGCTGCTTCTTTGAGCGTCTGGCTGAGCTTGCCAAAGGAGGCCAACCGCCGCGGCACCTGGGAAAGCATGGGTGGGGAGCGGGCTCTGGTGGAGCAGCAATGGCGGCGCGACAAAAGGTCGTGGCTGCGCCAAAGCACCCGTGCACCCGTGCACCCGTGCACCCACGCACCCGTGCACCCCGTCCAGCTGGCTCCGCCGCTAACTCAGCATGTGATCACGGAACACATGTGCGCCCCCGTGACCCTAGTCACGAGCGCCGCCGCCAGACACACTCGCCAGCACCGCCACCAGGCACACCCTCCCAGCGCACAGCTGCAGCCCCAGGCTCTCCCCAACACCGGCACCTCCGCGCCCTCCCCTCCCCCACACTTCGGCGTTCGGCCCGGCGTTCGGCCCCGCTCCCCCGGACAACGGGATTTAGCGGCAGCGCACCCCATATATCCGGCACGCAACCCGCATCACATGGCAGGCGCCCTCTGCATCCGTCATCCCCACCCCCGGCCCTCGGAAGTGCGGGGAACTGCGAAGCTCGCTTGGAAATTATATAAAGCACCGCGCCCCCCACACTCGGCGCTTCTCTCTGTTTGCATTGTCCCTCATGCCTCTCGACTTTAAGGACAAGGTTGTGATTGTTACCGGTGCCGGCGCCGGCTTGGGCCGCGAGTACGCCCTCAACTTTGCTGCCCTCGGCGCCAAGGTTGTGGTGAACGACTTGGGCGGCTCCCTCAGCGGCGAGGGTGCCTCGTCCAAGAACGCCGACTTGGTGGTGGATGAGATCCGCAAGGCCGGCGGCACCGCCGTTGCCAACTACGACAACGTCTTGGACGGCGACAAGATCGTCCAGACTGCCGTCGACGCCTTTGGCACCGTGCACGTGGTGATCAACAACGCCGGTATTCTCCGCGACGTGGCGTTCAAGAACATGGAGCTCAAGGACTTCAAGCTTGTGCTCGACGTGCACCTCAAGGGCGCCTACAAGGTGACCCACGCCGCGTGGCCCTACATGCGCGGCCAGAAGTACGGCCGCATCGTCAACACCCTGTCTCCCGCCGGGTTGTACGGCAACTTTGGCCAGAACAACTACTCGCTTGCCAAGAGCGCGTTGATTGGCTTTGCCGAGACGTTGGCCAAGGAGGGCGCCAAGTACAACATCAAGGCGAACGTGATTGCCCCGCTTGCCCGCTCCCGCATGACCGAGGGTATCTTGCCCCCGGACGTGTTGAAGAAGATTGGCCCGGAAAAGATCTCGCCCCTTGTGCAGTACTTGGCCCACGAGCAGGTCAAGACCTCTGGCTCCATCTTTGAGGTGGCCGGCGGCTTTGTGGGTGAGGTCAAGTGGCAGCGGCTGGGCGGCCAGGTGTTCAACTACGACGAGAAGACCTTCACCCCGGAGGCCATTCTCGCGCAGTGGGACCTGATCAAGGACTTTGGTCCCAAGCCCTTCTACCAGACCGAGTACGGCACCGGCACCGCCGACTACCTCCGTCTTCTTGACGAGTCTCGCAAGTTGACCGCCCCCAACCCGCAGGGCTCGGAGAAGGTGGACTTGACTGGCCAGGTGGTGATCATCACCGGCGCCGGCGCTGGCTTGGGCCGCTCCCACGCCTTGTGGTTTGCCCGCTACGGCGCCAGCGTTGTTGTCAACGACTTCAAGGACCCCCACAGCGTCGTGGAGGAGATCAAGAAGCTCGGCGGCAAGGCGGTTGCCGACTCCCACAACGTGGTTACCGACGGCGAGGCCATCGTCAAGACCGCTTTGGATGCCTTTGGCCGTCTCGATGTGCTTGTCAACAACGCAGGCATTCTCCGCGACAAGCTGTTCTTGAAGATGACCGATGCTGAGTGGGACCAGATCATGGACGTGCATGTGTTGGGCACCTTCAACGTGACCAAGGCGGCGTGGCCCGTGTTTGTGAAGCAGAAGTACGGCCGCGTGGTGAACACCACCAGCACGTCGGGCATCTACGGCTCCTTCGGCCAGGCCAACTACGCTGCGGCCAAGTGCGGCATCACCGGCTTCTCCAAGACGTTGGCCATCGAGGGCAAGAAGAACGGCATCATTGTCAACACCATTGCCCCGCACGCCGAGACAGCCATGACCTTGACTATTTTCAACGACAAGGACTTGAACAAGTTCCCGCCTGGCCAGGTGCTGCCGATGGTGGTGTTGTTGGGCTCCAACAAGGTGCCGACCACCGGCGATTTGTTCGAGGTTGGTGCCGGCTGGGTGGGCAACACCCGCTTTGTGCGCTCCCCTGGTGCCGTGCACAAGGACAGCGACAAGAGCAAGTTTGACATCAACTGGATTGCCGCCCACATCGACGAGGCCACCGACTTCACCAACCCCAACCCGATCTTGTCCAACCAGGAGGGTGTGATGGGCATCTTGGAGGCTCTCGGTGGCGACGACGACGAGGATGAGGAGGACGAGGAGGAGGAAGACGAGGAGGAGGCTGGCCCTGAGTTCTACGACCTCTCCAGCCGCAACGCCATCTTGTACAACCTCGGCATCGGTGCCAGCGCCAAGCAGTTGAAGTACACCTTCGAGGGTGACGAGGACTTCCAGGCCCTCCCCCTGATTGGTGTCATCCCCCCGCATGCTCAGTGCGACGACGGCGTGAACTTTGAGAAGCTCTTGAAGAACTTCAACCCCATGAAGTTGTTGCACGGCGAGACCTACATGCGCGTGGAGCAGTACCCCATCCCGTTGGACATTGAGGTGACGACCAAGGCTCACCCCGTGGCCGTGGCGCAGAAGGGCAAGCACTGCGTGGTTGTGGGCGGCTTTGAGCTGGTGAACCGCAGCACTGGCCAGCCGGTCTTCTACAACGAGATGACCACCTTTGTGCGCGACTGCCAGGGCGAGACCAAGGCGTACGCCAAGCGCCCGGCCTTTGCGACCAACCCGTTTGACGCACCGAAGCGCCAGCCCGACTACGTGGCGGAGTCCAAGACCAGCCCTGACCAGGCGGCCATCTACCGCTTGTCTGCGGACTACAACCCGTTGCACATCGACCCCGAGTTTGCCAAGGGCGGCGGCTTTGACCAGCCGATCTTGCACGGCTTGTGCACCTTCGGCTTCTCTACCCGTATGTTGGTGGAGAAGTACGGCAACTTCAAGGAGGTGAAGGTGCGCTTCACGTCCGTGGTGTTCCCGGGCGAGACGTTGCGCGTGGAGGCCTGGAAGGACGGCGACTTGGTGGTGTTCCGCACCACGGTGGTTGAGAGAAAGGTGGTGGTGATCAACAACGCTGCTCTCCGCTTGGTGGGCGACAAGGGCAAGTTGTAGGCTGTATTGGATTACATGCAATTGTTTGACTCCATGTGACAGGCGTCGTGCGGATGCCAAAGCGCCGTGTGGTTCACTTTTGTTCTTGCGGTATGTGATTGCAGTCGGCGCCGCTGCCGGGAGTCTCCTGGGCAGTGGTGCTGGTGGCGTGCTACACTGATGATCCAACAATTGGGAATCTCTCTGACAACCTCCTGGAGAAACACCAGCACTTTATGTGGCCTCTGAACGTACACGCGGACAACAACCGGCACTCGTGGCGGCTACTAACCAACCAGGCCCATTGAACTCTCCCCGGAGACCACGTAGGTTAATACACACCTAGCCGTTGCCGTGTCATTGCCCGCAGTCGGTGTTGCGCCGCCGCCCCGACGCTGCCCCGGCGAGTCGCAAACACAGCCCTGGGTATCATCACGTGAGCAGTCACGCCCAGAGGTCGTCCCCGCACCACCCCGCCCTACACCAAAACGCTGAAAAAAAAAAAAACTCCAACCTCCAACAACGTCCAAAACTATGTCTGACATTACCAAGGAAAAGGTTGACGTCGAGGAGCAGCCCAAGGTTCACCGCATCCGCATGACCTTGACCTCCACCAAGGTGAAGCACTTGGAGAAGGTGTGCAACAACATCATTCTCAACGCCAAGAACTACCGTCTTCGCGTCAAGGGCCCCGTGAGAATCCCCACCAAGACCTTGAAGATCCACACCAGAAAGACTCCCAACGGTGAGGGTTCCAAGACCTGGGACCACTACGAGATGCGCATCCACAAGCGCGTCATCGACTTGGAGGCCCCCACCCCGATCGTCAAGAAGATCACCCAGATCACCATTGAGCCCGGTGTGGATGTCGAGGTGACTGTTGCCATGTAAGGAGTCTCGTTGAGACCCTTGGCTGGCTCGGGTTGCCGGTGCGGAGAGGACCGTGTGCGCGTCTAGCGTTTTCCTGTGTTTGGTGCTCCTCTAGGCTGGTCGTGTTGGTCGAAAGGCTACACTAGACGTTGCAGCCAGCTATCAGCAGTGCCGACTCGGGCCAAGCGCCGTATGTGCATGGGTCTAGTCGTTTCAGTGGCTTGTATACAGTTATCAACACCTTTCCTATCTAGCTGTGTCTGTAGTCGTGGTGGTTGAGCCGGAGCAGGTCCAATCCGTAGCCGCCGCTCTCCAGAACACCGTCCATAAGCAGCAGCACTTCGCGCGCAAGCTCCGCCACGAGAAGCGAACCAGACAGCCCAACCAGGCCCATGAACCGGTTGAGGTTGGCCTGTACCACTGGCTGCACCAGGCTCAAGGCGTCGCCGCCCACCTGCACCTGCCGCACCACCAACGCATGCAACACCCGCAACAACCCCATCTGCACCGCCGTGTGCCGCCGGGACGGGTGCATGCACAAGCGCCGCAGAAGGCTGGTCACCACCAGTGGTTGGAACAAGCGAGTGGCGATAAGGGGACTCGCTTGCACCAACTGCAAGAACCCCTCAAGCACTCCCTCCTCGTTCAGCGGGCTTGTGAGCAACAAGCCGTTCACAAACAACGGCAACTTGGACACGATTGCCAGCTCCACCCGTTCTGGCTCGCGAGCAAGCCACTTGCACACCGCATCCAAGGCCGTGCTCTGCCAGTACGCATCCACAAGCAAGCTGGCGTAGCCGTCAAACACCCGGTGCTGCCACAACACCTCGCGCACGAACTGGTCGCCCAGCACCAACTCGCACAAGACAGGAAGCACAAACTGGCGGAACGGAAGGTTGATCACACTCAACTTTTGGAGCAGCGGCACTGCTCCCAACTTGACAAGCTCCATTTCCCGTGCCGGGTGGTAGCAACAGAGGTTGTACACCGTGGGACACACCTGGTTCGCCACCTCCTTGGACTGCACGGCTCCCGGGGGGTGCGCCACGAGCTCCCGCACCATCAAGTCCAACACCCCAGCATCGTACATGGTGTCTCCCAGCTTCCCATCCACCAGCATGGCCCGCAAGAACTTGAGCGCTTGGAGACGAAGCTCGAGCGGCAAGCGCGGGTACGCCTTGCACAACAGCCGAAACAAAGTGGTCGTGGCCACCCCTTCCCGCGCACGGCTATCCGCACGCCCAAACCGCAAAAGAAGCTGGAGCAACCGGGGCAGGTACTTGCCAAACTGCAGCTCGTCCCGCCGACTGCACTCCACAAGCAACAACCCCAACCAGTCGACTATACCGTACCGCGCAACAAGGCGACACAAGTCGGTCCCAGGCGTGGGTAGCCGCCGCTGGAACACCGCCACAAGCAAATCCACGCAGCCAAACGAGAGTTCCGGGAACGAGTCAACGTCTTCCCCAATCCCACGCGCCACCACCCGCAAACCACCACACAGCACAAACATGGCCAATGGCAGTGGGTCGGAGGACCGGGCCACATGCCCAATGAACCGCACTGCCTGCTGCCGCACTGCCCGTGGGAACCGCAGTTCCGCAAACATCGTGGCCGCAGGAATGCCGCCCACCATGCAAAAGTTCTCCAAGGCCTGCTGGTTGTGGGCAAACACCGCGTTCACCACGCGTAACCCCGCCTCCCAAAGCTCGGCAAGCTCAGGCAACCGCCGCGCCAACTCCAAGACCTCGAGCATGGGGAGCACCCCGTGGTGCCGCACAAACGTGGCGTGGGTCTCTGGCTGCTGTGCCAAGAGACTGTCTATCGCCCGGCACGCTCGTGAGAGCCGCACAAGCAAGGCGTCCGTCAAATGGTGGAGCTCGGACACTGCCTGCAAAAGCTCCTCCACCGCCGACTGCATCTCCTGATGGTGCCACGCCTCGCCCGACACCGGAGGAGCGGTGGTGTTGCCTTCCATTTCCATGTCCAAGAACGGATCCAGGTCGGAGTCGTCACTTGGTTCGTGCGGCAACAGCAACGTGCGCGGACCCACAAACGGCGGGCCATGGGTTGAAGCACGCGGGAGTTGAAGCGTCGACGAGTCAATGCCTGAAAGGTCCCAGTCGTCGTTGTCTTCAGCAAACGCCTCAAGAATGGAAGCAGTAGAAGGAGCAATCCTCGGCGACGACGTGGCGGCCGGTGCTCCTGCCAACCGCCCGCCCGCCGCTTTATCGTCGATGCTTGCGTCGTGATCAAACTCCTCAAACGACTCGTCAGCCGCCCCCTCCTGGAACGTCTGCAAGTCCACCACAGCCGGTGGTGGTTTGTGGGGGCCCAGTGGAATGCGCTCCGGCCGGGCCGGCGCGGGTCCAGATGCGCTGCGCACTCCTCCTCTTGGAAGCTGTGCCGAGGTGGTTTTGCTCCGCCGTACTGGCGGCCGCATGGTCCCAACAGCCGTTTCTTGGGCCACAGCACCCCCCGACACCCACGGGTGGCGAAGCAACATACGCGCCAGCGCCCGCAACCCCGGTTGCTTCTGGAAACACTCGAACAAAAAGTCCTGCAAGGGACCACTGATCCCGGCCGGGAACGGTGGGTGGTCGTCAGACCCTATTGCGTGCAAGGCAGCCATTGGGTTCAAGTCGTGGTACGGCGGGTGGGTCGTCACCAACTCGATGATGGTGGCACCGAGCGACCATATGTCTGACGCAGTGCAGAGTCCAGCCACGCCGACAACAGACTCGGGCGCCATCCAGTTTGGGGTCCCCACCACCAGGCGATGCTGTGCCGTGACATGGGCCGCAACCCCAAAGTCTGCGAGTTTGACGCTCCCATCGCCAGTGAGAAGCACGTTGGCTGCCTTGACGTCGCGGTGCACCACGCCCTGCAGATGGAGATAGCGCAACCCCTCCAAAATCTGGCGGATGTATCCCACAAGTTGTGGCTCGGGCAACCCTCGGCCAGAAGAAAGATATAGCTGCCGGAGCAGGCCGCCAGAGCAGTACTCAAGCACAATGTTGAGCGTCAGACTGGTCTTGACAAACCCGTGATACTTGACGATGTGCGGGTGGTTGAGGATCTTGAGCAAGTTGATCTCGCTCATAAGGGCGTTTGTCTCTTCCTGTGTGTCGGGAAGCGGGATTTGCTTGATGGCCACATGCCTGCCCGTCTGCACGTTGCGGGCCTTGTACACATGCGCCAGGGCCCCCAGCCCAAGGAGGCTGAGGAACTCGTAATAGTCCGAGAGGTTGTGGCCGCCGTGGCGCTTCTCGGCTCGTTGGGCTGGGGTGACCAGCACAAGCAGGCCGTGGGTTTTGGCGGGCAGTGGCGTGCGGACCGCTCGCAGCTGTGGGACAAGCTGCGGCTGGGCGTCGCTGGGGTTGCGGTGGTGGCGACGGGGGGTGTGAGGTGCCACCACTGAGTTCTTGCGACGTGGGGACCGGGGTCCCACGGGCTGAGACGCATAACTGGGTTCTGGCGGGTCGCTGTCTCCGCTGCTGCCCTTGCTGTCTCCGCTGCTGCCCCTGCTGTCTCTGCTGCCGGCGCCTCTTTGCGTGTGCCGTTTCTTTGGCATGTCGAGGAAAGGCGACTCCTCGTAGAACCCAGACTCCCCGCTCCTGGCAACCGAGTTGCCAATGTGCCGCAACACCGGCGGCGGTTCGTCATTGACCCCAACAGGCGGCGCCGCTTGCGACAGCAGCGACATGCACCGTGCCGACAGTTTGGTGTGCCGTGGCAGTGCCCGCGGAATGTCGTAGTACCGCTGCACCCGGTCGAGAAACGGAGAGGGCGCTGGCTCCAGCAGCACCAGCGTCTGGCGGCTGTGCGTCAGCGCGCTGGATCCCACGCGCACCGAGACCCCCGGACGCACCCCACCGCACTGGTCCCAATCCACGTCTCCAAGGTCGTCGTACAGCTCCTGCTGCTCGGCGTGCCGCCGCAACAAGCGCTGCTTGTCCAGCCCCAGCATGGCCCGCATCGCTGTGAGGAGTAAGCGGAGGTGATGGCGTGCATGAGGCTGCAGCCAAACACAAACAACATGCGCAGGCGACGATGGGATCGCCCAGGCCGCAGCCCGTGTTGCGCAGACCCGCGATCTGATCATCGCCGCTTGCTCCCAATGCCCCCCGAAACGCTTGCAGTGGTGTCTGCTGTGGGCTGCGGCGCCCGTACGCTGCGCCAGTGGGCCTTGGAAGGGAACACGCTTGCATACATCGCCGGCGGTGGGGTGGTGGTGCGGAATGTGGGCGGCACGGCAGACCCCACGCGCCAGCGCTTCTACTGTGCCAACCACGGGAGTGAGACCGGCGAGACGGGGTCCAGAGATTCCAACGGGTACCCGCGGGACGGACCCGTGGTCTATGGCGAGCCGGACCCGCTGGTGCCGCCCTCGCCCGAAGCACTGCGCACGGACCCAATACGGGAACGGCTCAAGGCGGTGGTGTGTGTTGCGCTTCTGCCAGACGAGTCCTTGCTTGCGGTGGGGGAGTCTGGGCACAACCCCCGGGTGTTGGTGTACTCGCTCGCTGCAGACAGCGGCAGCGGGCCGGTCGCAGCGGTGCACGAACACCAGTTCGGGGTCCATGCGCTCGCGTTTGCACCCGACCTGCAGCGGCTTGCCTCCTTGGGTGTGGCCAACGATGGGTTTCTCCATGTCTGGCGCGTGCGGCCCTCTGGGATCCAGCGTGAGGCATCCAACCGCTGTCTGCTGGCTGTGCACTCGCTCGCGTGGCCTGGCGAGGCGCTCGTCACCACCGGACTCCGGTTTGCCAAGGTGTGGTGGCTTGACGGAGGGAGGACGCTCCGCGGCAGAAGCGTTGTCTTGGGTGGCTTGCTTCACCGGAACTTTATCGCCATGGCCACGGTCGACGCCAAGACAGTCGTGGTGGCCTCGGAAGAAGGCGAAGTGGCCGTGTTGGCAGTGGGCAAAGACCACGGTCTGGTATCCAGCACAAGTACTACAGCGCGGCCAATCACTGCCTTGGCTGTACAGGGGCCCCATGTGTGGACAGCCCATCCCGTCGGTTCAGGACTGGAGGTGCAAGCCAACGTTGTTCCAGGACACGAAGAGGAGCACTCTGCTGCTGGTGAGTGGCCCGAGAGCGTTCTCATGCCTTCTCCGGTGACGGCTCTTGTCTCTTCTTCCAGCCGTCTTCTAGCTCTCGCCTCCACCACCGAAATCTCGTGTGTGTGTTCCCCCCCGCTGGTGCTCGTGACCCTGGTGCCCCCAGTTGCTGGTGCCTCGGTTGACCACGGCGGCATGCTGGTATTTTCCTCTCCTGGCACTGTTTCCCGTGTCCAGGCGGTTCTGCCGGTGCAGCTCTGTTCTGTGCTTACCATCCCGCTCCCCCTTGCCAACGCTGCGCCCGTCAACAACACTCTTGTGGCGGTCTGTGCCCATGGCGACACCCACCACGTGGCTGGCGATCGATACGGCAACCTCTACATTGCCCGCAATGACGGCACCGTCGAGTTGTCGGTGCGGGCCCATCTGGGCAGCATCCACCTGGTGATGGCCTTCAGTGTTCACGGCCGCGAGCTTGTGGCCAGCACCAGCCGTGACAAAACCGTGCAGTTGTTTGCCGGGCCTGGCGAGTGGGAGCTCTTGCAGACCCTTGCCGACCACAAAAGCACCACTTCGCGCATCTTGGTCCACAACGACCGTCTCTACGTGGCTTCTGCCGACCGCACCGTGACAGTGTATGCCTTTGAAGAGAGCGAGGAACACGGCCTCATGGCGGTGCCTCTCCCTCCATGGCGTTTTAAGACGCTGCCGGTGGCACTCGTTGGCGCAGGCCCTAATATTGTTGTGGCTACTGCCGACAAGACGGTGGCGGTGTTTGGTCCCAAGGGAGACCAAGTGCGTGCTTTCAAGGTGTACAACGAACAGCACGAGCCGTTGACCCTGGACCATCTTGCCATTGCAGGCCCCTATTTGGTGGCCGCTTGCGGCGACCGCAGCGTGCGAGTTGTCGAGCTTGCTTCTGGCCGCGCCGTGGCTACCGGGTGGGCGCATGCCGAAGCAGTTGCGGGCTTGTATGCACTGGCTACCGAGGAGCAGCTCAGGGCTGTTTCGGTGGGGACAGATGGGTGCGTGTTTGAATGGAACATGGTGCCTGCAGAGCCTGAGAAGGAGGGGAGCGTGCCACTGGCACCTGCCACGCCAGCCGATCTGTTTGTGGGGGCACGCGTGGTACGCAAGATTCTTTCTCCTCCCGGCGGCAAGACTACGATGGCACGCACTCCCAGCACCAACGGCGTGGCGCGTTCTCCCAGCACCAACGGCGTGGCCCGCACTCCCAGCACCAACAAAACAGCCTCCCCTCGAACGGGCGGGGCCACCTCGCCCAGCACCCCACGAGTCCCTCATGTTGCTTCCACGCGGCTGCCCTCACAACGACTGGCGGTGCGCACGCCACTGCGCCAGGAAAGACTCCCGCCAGAAACCACTCCCCGGAAGACGGAAATGCCGCCGCCACGGCTCTGGCCCCTGGGAACGCCCGTGGCCATTGCAGCGCACGCAACGCCGGCAATCCCAACAGCACTCGATGCTTCGGCACAAGCGCGCCGGTGTGCACTGGCCCTCAAACAGCTTCGGCTGCAAATGGACCACCTCAGTGTGGATGCAGCCGCCGCCGACGAACTCTCGCGAGAGCTCACGGTTGTGCTTGCGTTGCTCAACAAGAACGTGATTGCCGAGGTGTACCGACAGCACCTTAGAGACACATAGCATCAAGTATACAAGCACTCAGCGGCGCAGCTTGATGTTGGCCTGCTCCACGGCCGGTGTCGATGCATCCGCCTGCGCCCAGGGATCGGCCTGCGCCTCGTTTCTCTGCTCCACCTTGTGCAACTCCCTTTTCAACTCCGCCTCGGTTTCCTGCTTCTGGCGCTCGCCCTCCAAGGCCCAGCGCTGGTCGGCCTGCTGGGCTAGCACCCGGATGCGCGCCTGCCGCTGCTGGTCCTCCACCAACTCCTCCAACGTGGGGTGGTTCTTGCGGGCGTGGCGCAACCACTGCAACCACTGGGGCGGGGTGTCGAAGGCATCCGCCACAAACTCGCGCTTGGCCACGGGCTCTTTGATCCGGCGCAACCGGAGAAGGTTGTTGTCGTTTGTAAACTCCCAGTACGAGTTCCCGGCCAAGTCATACCCCACAAACCACCGCGAGCGGAAAGGCACTGTGCGGAGCGCCCGCCACTTGTGGTAGAGCTGTTTCCAGTGGGGAACCGGCGGAAGAATCGCCATGCTGCTGTTGACCAGAGATGCAGGTTCCTGCACCATGACGCACATTTCCGGCAGCCATTCCTCATCGCCAGAGCCAGCCCGATTTTCCATCAACATGCCGTCCCCGCCCGTGTTGTCATCCATGGCGCCCTCCCTCACAAAACGCGGCCTGTTGGCGGCCCACGCGGACAAGGTGTGGCAGGTGAGTGTGCACCCGACGCTCGCTCTCGTGGCGCTGGTGCTGCTGGACCGGCTGTGCCAGGTGCACGATCTCCGCACACGCCAGCTCGTCACCACGCTCGAAGGCACCCACACGCGCACCGTGCGCGCCGTGCAGTGGCGGCCTGTGCAGGAGCCCACGCTTGCGTTGGGGCTGTTTGATGCCACGGTGCTGGTGTACGGTTTGGAGGACGGGGCGTGGGAGTTGTTGGCGATTGTGGAGGGCCACGAAAACGAGGTGAAGGGCGTGGCGTGGAACCGCGACGGCAGCCTTCTTGCCACCTGCTCGCGCGACAAGCTGATCTGGATCTGGGAAACAGACGAGCACACAGAGGAGTTTGAGTGCATCCTGGTGTTGCAGCACCATGCCCAGGATGTGAAGCACGTGGCATGGCACCCCACGCGCGACATCCTTGCCCTGGCGTCGTACGACGACAGCGTGCGTATCTACCGCGAGGATGCAGACGACTGGAGCTGTGTTGCGGTGCTCGACGGGCACAACGGCACCGTCTGGCTGTGCGACTGGGAACACCCGCACGACGAAACACCTGCACGCCTTGTGCTGGCGCTGGACGACACCTTGGTGCGCGTGTGGCGCTGCGACCGTGTGGTGGGCGAGAGTGCCGAGGGCGCCATGCCGTCCACCATCCGCGAGCCGTTGGCCGAGGAGTGGCTGTTGCACGCCACGCTTCCGGCCGTGCACACGCGTGCCGTGTATTCGGTGGCGTGGAGCCCTGTTCTGGGGCGCATTGCCAGCACCGGCGCCGACGGCACCGTGGCTGTGTACCGCGAAATCGCCCCGGGAGCATGGGAGCTTGCGCTGTTGCAGCGCCAGGCGCACGGAGTGCACGAGGTGAACTCCGTCACCTGGGGCAAGGACGGTGAGAGCGAGGTGTTGATCACCGGTGGGGATGACGGCCAGGTGGCCATCTGGACCGTGTAGGTCTGCGCAGCAGCCTCTTAATAGTGTTATACAAGCATGGCCAACACAACCACCAACAAAACCAGCACGAGAATCATGAGCAAGCAGCACAGCCGGCCCCCCGAGCGCCGCTGGTAGCGCAAGGCACGGTTCAACTCTGCGCCTGCGGTGCGGGTGTTGGCTGCCACCAGGTACAAGTTGCCCTCGATTGTGTCCACCACAGTGCCTTGCTCCACCACCATCTGGCCAATGTCCTGGAAGATCCCGTTGAGCTCCTCAATGCCCAGCTGGATGCTAGCAATCTCTCGCTCCCGCTGGGCAATGAGGTTCTGCTGGTACTCCAACTCCTCGGCGTTGATGGGCGTGTGTTCGATGACGAGCTGCGCCGAAGTCTCGGGCCCAGAGGAACCCGCCTCAGAGAGCCCCGCCTCAGCGGAGCCCAGCATGGTCTCTTCCTCAAGAGCTGCCTTGGCAGCGGACGCCATGGCGGCGTTGGCGTCCCGGAACTGCAGCTGCAACTGGGAAAACGTGGCCAACAGCCGCTGCGTCTCTGCCTGGAGCTTGTTCACCGTGTACAGCTGGGAGGTTGTGGGGTGGTCCACCAGCAGCCGGAGGGCCTGGGACTTGGTTGCAAGCTCCTTGAACTGGTCCAGGAGCCTCGTGGTGAGCTGCGTGGCTCTGGAGGTGTCGCTGGAGGCCGTAGGGTGGCGCGCAAGCACCGACACCGCCTTGTCGAGCAGAGCAAGGCCGTTGTTGATGTCGATAAGAAGCGCCGAAAGCACCGACGCCTCCTGGTCAAAGGGCGTCTCGGGCTCGTCGCGATACAGAGGAGGCAGCGACATGGTTTCAGTGGCGCAGCCAGGAGATGTGGATGTGGATGCAGTATAACCTGCCTACTCAGACTTGGGTTTTGCGGAGGGCTGGCGGGCGAAAAGCAGGCGTAGGCTTCGCACGGCAACCCGGACTGCTGCTCCGGTCACCACCACAAACGCCATGCCCACGGCACCCACCACCACCACGCTGTTTTCTGCTAGGAGGTCAAAGTCAAACAACCGCTCGTCGTCCTGGGCCAACCGCTCCGGCGTGAGCACGTTGTGGCGCGGAACGTTCCACGCCCGAGGCTTGTCCACCACGTGTTTGATGCGCTCCTCGTCTGCTGTGCGCCGGTGGTCCTCCACAAGGTCGGCAAACACCTCGTATGTGTGCGGCATCTCGGCACGAGTAAAGTCGGGGAGCGGGTGGTGGAAGCCCACCTCGTCACTGGCAATCACCACCACGTGGTACGGCGTGGGGAGCATCTTCAACACCATACCAATCAGCTGGTCGCGCAAGTGCAACGCGTGTGCCCGCTCGTAGCCCTCGTCGGGCAACGGCGGGAACTGGATGTCCATTACCCGCGTCCTGGTGTCGATGTACTCTCCTTCCTCCTTGAACTCATGCCAGTCGTCCTTGCCATGCCACCTGACGAGCTTGGCCAGACAGTTGGCTGCAGCCCCGGCAACAAACGGAGCAAGATCAAGCGGCTTGTCCAAGTGAGGAAACGTGGCAAACGTCGACAGCATCCCAATGCTCTCGCGGATTGCCGGCCACCATTCCGGGTGGCGGAGGTCCTCCAACACAAGCCCCTTGATGGTGGCAAACACATACACGGGCAGCTCGCACCCACCCACCATAGTGGAAACGATGTGCTCAGCCGCATCCACGCTCCAAGGCTCCGGTTTGGGGTCGGGCAAGAGCTGCTGCACCCCCGCCACCGGGCTGTGCAGCCACGCCATCGCCACACTCGACCGCACCGCCTGAACACCGCTCGCAAGACTGATTGCACACCACAAGCGCATGAGGACGTGAGTGGAAAGGTGCACACTGCGCAGCAAAGACAGGAAGGCTGAGCAGCACACCCGTACACCTCCGGCAGATGGTCAGAGCCGCGGAGCCGGCAGGCGCCGCGTGCCCGTCAGCCAACCACAACGTCCACCGTGTCCTCGTCCTCCAACTCAGTAGACCCTACGGTGTCCTCGGGGTCCAACTCCTCGTCGTCAAACTTGAGCACCACACGAACAGACGCACCAAGACCCTGCAGCTCACGGAAGTGGCCCACAAGCCGCAGCAACGGCGTTGCGGCACTCACCGTCACTGCCACACGCTGGTTGTCGGCCCCGCGCAACACCAACCGCATGCCGCTCTGTGGCGCCGGTGCCAGTGTCGCAGGTGCTGCTGCGGGCGCCAGCGACGGCGGAAACCGGCCTGCCAGCTCCACCTGCACCACCGACAAGTCCGCCTCGGCCACCGACAGGTCTGTTTGCATGCCCTCCTCCTCAGGTTCCTCCTGGTGCTGGCTCTGGGCCAACAGACTGGAAATGTCCCTGAGCAACTGGGTGTACTTGCCGCCCAGCAGTCCGGCTGCCACGCACCATTCGCGAACCCGCAGCAGGTCCTCCTTTCGAATAAGCAAGCACTGCACTTCCAGATACACTGCCAGCTCTCCCTTATTCACGGGTGGTGGTGGCGGTATGCCCAATGTCAGCGGGCGGAAATACAGCTTGAGCTCCATTTGGTGGTCGATCCATATGAGGGTGGCGTCGCTGGGCGAGTGGTCTGAAAGGTCCACCACATCGCTCGCAAGCGACTCGGCCACCAACTGCATACAGCGAGCAACCACAAGCTCGAACTTTGTTGCGCCATTGGCCGCCAACAGCACTTCCGTGCCCGCCAGTCCCGGAAGCATCGACCGGACTCTGAAGACGTACACGCGTGTGCGCTCTGCCTCACGGTGCGAAAGGGTTTTGGGGGCAGCTGGGGCGGTGATGGTGTTGTCTGGGAGCGCTGTTTCGAAGGCAGGGGGCGGGGGCTCGGTGGCAGGCAGGGCTTCGGTGGCAGGAAGCGCTATTTTAGAAGAGGAAAGGGAAGCGCTGGCAGGCAGCGGCAAGTCGTCGTCCGAGTCAAGCACAATAACACTGTCCAAAGACTCCAGTGGTGCTACCGAGACCACCGGTGGCAGCGGTTCTGCGGGCACGGGTAGTTCGCCAGCATCGTGCGTCTTCCGACGCTTCTTCTTCAGCCGGTGCTTTTTCGAGTGCTGTTTGCTGGTGAAACTGGCAAGGGAAAAGAAGTCGTCTTCAATGTCGTCGTCGAACAGCCGTTTGGCGTCGGTCGGTGGCGGTGTGGTTGCACGGGTTGGGCGGGCAGGGGCGCTGGTGCACAGTGGTGGGGACAACCCACTTTCCTCCGGACCAGACACCTCCGTAACCTCGTCATCATCCACAGCAGTCACCTCCTCCCCTGCAGCATCTGTGCCCTCGTCCGCAGCAACCCTCCCGTCGTCCGTGGTCCCAGTCTGCGCCGGCAACATGTCGACCGACCAATCGTGCAGCCCCGCCAGGTCTGAAAACGCCGCGCACAGCACCCCCTCCACCACTCCCTCCCTCCCTCCACCAGAGCCCTGTCGCTCCACTGCGTCGTAATACTCTTCCCCAGACGAAGACATGCGCTCAGATAGCCCCAAATGGAGACTGCCGCTGTGATGCCGCTGTGATGTTCGTTTGATGTCTACCAGCCCCGGTACGCACACGCCGCCCTGTAGATGGCCGTCCTGCACGGACGCGCTGGACCCTGCAGCTCGCTGCTCGCCAGTGCCTTCCAACCCCATCCGGTGCCTACTGTTTCCCCAACCCCCGTTCCCCCCACTCCACGTTCATCACCACTCCACTGCTTCCCTGGCACTCCACCACCAACCCCCGGGGCCCCAGCACCAGGTTGCTGCTGCTCACCACACCCAGTCCCACGCTCGTGTCCCACTCCCGCACGTCGTACAACGCACCCCAGGTGCTGAGCACACATGGCCCTGCCAAGGGAAGAAACCCACACGTAGACCCCACCACCGTACGGTCCAACTCCACAAAGGTCTTCCCCTCAGGCACAAGAAACACCACGTCGTCTCCATTCACGAGCACAAGCGGGCATCCAGGCCGGCGACGGTGGTTGGTGTACATGAAGGCAATTGCCAGAATCGCGTGGTCAAACCGCCCCCCCAGGCCTCCGGCAAGCACAATGGTAAAGTTTGCAGTGGCGCCCTGCTGTTCGTACTCAGCAGTGCTCGTCACCACCAGCGACTCCTCGTCCATATCGTCGAACCGGTCGCCCTTGTGGGCACCTCGGTAGTGGAACAACACCACAAGATCCACCGCCTTGTTCAAGTCGTGGGCGTACTCCAGGGTTTGTTTGATACACACACAGCCAGCGCGGGTATAAAAGTCCCGCACGTCCAGCCGGAGCGAGTCCAAGTCGCCAACAATGTAGTCGGGCACAAACGCAAGCCGCTCCGCGTCTGTCTCAAAGTGGCTGTACAACGCGTTGGCCCCGCCATCGGCACACACGTGGAGCTGGGTGCAGTGCCAGAGCCGCCCCAAGTCCACGCGGATCGGCTGGTTGAGAATCACAAGGTGGGCCGCGCGAGTGTCAAGGAACAGAAGGGGTGAGAGAGTGGGGCATCCTTCCGGAACCACCACCACTCCGTCGGGGTTCTCAATCACCGGCATGGGGAGGAGTGCGTGGCGACAGCGAGGAGGGTGTGTGCAGTGCGTGGCAAGCGCAGTGCGCGGCAAGCGCAGTGCGTGGCATGGCGCACGTACAGGCTTATGCAGGAGTATGCAGCTACACGGACTGCGTGCAGGGACTGGTTCAAGCACCACGGGTATTTCTCGCTGTCTACAGGGCAGGCTCCGGTCCAGAGTCCCCCTTGTCCGCACGCAAGCGCCGGTTTTCCTCCATCAACCCGCCCACAAGCTTCTCCAAGCTCTCCAACTTTTCGTACAACGGATACAACTCCCAGCCCACGTTCGTCTTGGCGGCCTTCTCCACCGCCGGGGCAGCCGCGTGGATCCGTGCGTGCCACTCCAGGAGGTTCACGCTGAACTCTGGGTCCTCGCGCTCGGCCGCGCGCTGGGCCCGGATGCCTTCCCGCACGGTCTGCTGCGTGGCCGCAATCCCATCCTCTCCGCTCAAGAGCAGCTCGACATACCCATCGGTCAAGCTCCACTCCGTGTCCACCTCGTTGGAGTCGTCTGGCACCCGCTTCATCCGGTTGTACTGCACACGATGCAGCGCCCGCACCTCCTGGATGCTCACAAAAAGAAGCACCGGAGAGTACACCACCAACATGGCATAGTAGTTGATGGCCTGGAACACCAGGCGGCTCGTCCACCACC
The DNA here is from genome assembly GCA_030572215.1 of Limtongozyma cylindracea. NCBI lineage: Eukaryota > Fungi > Ascomycota > Pichiomycetes > Serinales > Debaryomycetaceae > Limtongozyma > Limtongozyma cylindracea. The sequence goes on from JAJLZO010000183.1 coordinate 28,808, forward strand.
CACACAGCACTTCGATCGTCAACTCCACCAAGTTGAATGGCGGCACAAACACATTCTCGTCCGGTGCACGGATGTACTTGAGGGTTTTCTGGGCCACAAGCGCCAAGTACTCATCGGTCGCGTTGTCGTAGATGATCGAGTACGCCAGCGAGAACAAGGCCACAAGCACGTTGAGAAGAATGGTGGTCACCAAGAAGGTGTAGAGGTAGTAGATGATGGTGGCGTAGGGCAGGGCGAGGTGCGAGAGGGCATCAAAGTCCGGACCGCCCACCACCGTCATCACCATCACCTTGAGCACAGTCTTGGTGCTCTCCCGCTTGCCGTCGCTGAGATCGAGACCAAGAAACCCCTGCAAGAACCCAATCATCACCACAATCAAAAGCGAGAAGAAGATGAGCAGCTCCTTCAACATGCGCTTCACCACAACAATCATGGCGCCAACAAACCGCTCTGCATCCAAGTAGAGAAGAAGACGGCCGTACACAAACGGCAGGGCACAGGAAAGAACGCGGTACAGGATCTCTCCGTACGCCTCGGCCTGTGGGCGTCCGCTCTCTGCCAACGAGAGAACACGGAACACCACCAGAATCGCAACAATCACGTACAACGTGTCGTTGAAGGCGTTCCAGAAGCCAAAGTACAGCCAGCCAACGTGGTAAAACTTCACCACCTCGTCCATGATGAGCGACAAGAAAAAGGCGTACAACAACCCCTCGCCAAAGTCCAACCCGTGCACGTCGTAGCGCAGATTGACGACGTACGTGTACAACACCAACACCACCACACAGAAGAAGATCTCCATGAAGTTCTGGTAGAGAGGTGTTTTGATGCGGTCCGGGTCAAAGTGCACCAAGAACCGCAGGTCTGCGGTGTTGCGGTACAAGGTGTACGCGTGCGGGTCGTTGTCCAGCTGCACAATCCACCCCCGCCACAACCACTTCATGCACCGCTGGTACCCCAGCAGCCCAATCACGATTGTCAGGTGCATGTCCACCGCAAGCTCCAAGGCATTGGCGGGCTGGGCGTCTTCGTCGTTGAGGCAGATCAGATACCGGCGGCACAACATCTGCACAAAGCAGTACCGCTCGTCCTCCTCCCGCTCAATCACCAACTTGGCCAATTGCTGCGCTGCCAACGCCCGCAGGAAGTGCAACTCGCTGTCGTGCAACTCGGCAACCGCCAAGTCCCAGTACCACGAGCAAACCTTGAGGAGACAGAACACAATGCACAGGCGGTACCGCCGCGACAGCGATCCTTTCTTGCCGTCGCCCTGGCCGCCACACGCCTCAAGCGTCAACTGGATGACGTTGTCGTTGAGGATCCGCAGCCCCTGCTGCGTGATCAACTCGGCCGGCACCCCGATCGAAATGACATGGTCAATGAGGTACTTGAGGTTGAGCGCAACCCGCAACACCTGGCGGGGAGTGGGTGCCGGATACTGCTCCGTGGTTTGGTCGGTGGGGAGAATCGCATTGGGCGCCATCGCGAGTCCCAGCAGCGTCCCAGTTGGAAGAAAAAGAGGAGACAGGGGGCGTGACGCGGGGGAATGTAGCCCCGCGAGTTCGCTCGAGACGGCCTGCAGGGGGCTGCGTCAAGGAAGGGCGACGGTGCAGAGGCGTGCGGCTTTCTTGCAGATTTGTACAGGCACGTGCAGCTCCTCGCGCAGCCTCGACCCTCTGGGTCTCGCGCGCTACTTCTTGTCGCGGGCAATCCCGTCGGCGCCTCGGACTACGCCCAACTCGAGCAACTGGCCAAAGGCACGCGAAAAATCCCCAAAAAACCTCTGCTCGTCCGCGGCGTAGGCCTCCACCCACCGGGCAAACCCTGCGTCCCGCACCAACTCCATGTCCGTGTTCAACATCATCAACAGCCGGTCCTTGTTGTAGAACTGCACCCGGCCCGTCTCCGGTACGGCCCCCTCCTCCCACTCCTCCTCAAGCAACGCCTTGAAGAACTGGTTCGAAAACACTGTCGGCGTCCGCGTCCACTGTCCGTCCCACCCGCTGTACTGTCGGTGGCACCGTCCGAGCGCGTGTGCTCCCATGATGGCAACGATGCCGCGGTCATCCAAGCAGAGCGCATCGAACTTGGCCCGGATGTACTCTGCGTCTTTGTACCCGAGCGGGAGACGGCCATTCGGGGGCACGTACTGGTCGTTGCAGCAGTCAACGCGGCCAGGTGTCCACGGCACTTGCGGGCCCCCCATGGACTCGACCGCCACCACGCCGGCAAGCGTCCACAAATCGGCATAGGTGATCCATGGGAACTGCTGTTTGATCGGCTGAAGCACGGCCCGGGCGGTGTGGAGTCCGGTGTTGCCGTCATCGGTGATTTCTGGCACGAGCCGCATGGTCAGGCCGTTCGAGCCTCCCGTGTCGGTTGCACGGTCGTACGTGGCGCAGCAATGCCACGCCAACCGCACAAGAATGGGACCAAACAGCCCGTCGTCAAAGTCTTCGGGTGCCTTCATGGCGGCACCAATGGCAGCACGGACCCTTGTGTAGTTCCTGTCGGGGTAGCCGTGTCGGTAAGATACCAGAGGCATGTCGGCAGGAATATGGGGGGCTGTGGTCGAGGCTCCACGAGAATAGATGATCCTCACCGTGCCGCTTGTGGGGTCGCGCTCAATCTCCACCTGCCCGCGACTCGAGCTGGCGGTGGGCCCGGAAATGCTTTGCCGGCAAGGGAAGTTTGCTTCGACCACCTCGTCGATCTGGGACATGTGGGCAGCTGTTGTTGGAGGCGGTGACAGGCTTCCCAATGCGTCCGAGAGCAAAGCCGCTGGCTGGCCTCCAACAAGCGCTGTGGCAAAGGGACACCCTGTGGTGGTGGTTGCAGTGCCTGACACAACGGCTGCTGGGAGGATTGGTGGTCCGTATGGTTCGCCCAGAGCTTCGGCGTGATCACCCGTTGTGCCACCAGCCTCAAGGCAACCTTCCGGTGTGGTTCTGGCCGCCCCCAAAAGCAACATCCGGCCGTGCTCGGCTCGGGCCTTGCTGCCATCGTATGTGTACGGCGTGCGCGCGCGGCCCGGTACAAGTCTGCCCACAACACACCACGGAGAGTGGATGGCATACCGGTCCAGAAGGTAGTCAGCATAGGTCCACACCAGACCCAACTGGTGGAAACGCCGCGTGGCAAGCTGTCGTGCACGCTGAGGAGCACAGCGAATGCGGTGGAGTGCACGCTCAACTGCCACGGCGATGCGTTGGTTGGTGCTGAGGCGCTTCACGACCAGCTCGTGGGCACGGCGCAGCATACGGCTCGCGGCTGCGGCTCTCACAATCCACTCTTGCGACAGACGAGGAGAAAACGAGTCCCAAGCTTTTGGTCCTCGGGGACTGGCGGCAACACGACAACGAGCTCGAGTCGCCCAGCGCCACACCAACACCGGCAAGAGGCACTGGAAGAGCACAAGGCACACTACCAACCGGGCACTCGGATGGGAGAGGGCTGTTGGGGAAAACACCGGCATGGGGAGCGCGCCAAAAGCGCACCCGCCCACACATCAACACGGCAGCTCAGCCCGAACCACAAACGCGGCCTTGTGCCTGGCCAAAGCAACACCATCCGCATGCACACACGGGGGTGGGCACGTCGCAGTAGTAAAGTACCCCCGTGCCACCTGCCTCCACACGCCCCCCTCCACACGCCCCCTCTCCACGCTGCCGCTCTCCACGCCCCCTCTCCACATCGCGCGTGCCAGGCAGCACGCACGTGACCACATTTTTGGGGGCATCGATTTTTCCAACCACTCACACGCACCAGCTACCTCCTTCAATGTTCCGGTTGTGCTCGCGTGCGTTGAGTACGGCTGTGGGCGCGGCGCGGGTGCCGGTGGCAGCTGTCCGTCTGCTCCGCCCCGTGCCGTTTCCGATGGCCAAGTCCATGTCGCTGTTTGTGCAGCCTCCGCAGCCGGAACTCATCGGCTTGCGCGTGGTGCCCATGCTTGTGCCCATGCTGGAAGAAGGGCGTGTGCAGTGGAAGGCACCCTCGGTCTCCGAGGAAGAGGAGGTCCAGATGGACCTGGTGGTGCGCAAGCGCCGGTTGAAGATGAAGAAGCACAAGTTGAGAAAGCGGCGGAAGGAGCAGCGCGCCAAGCGCCAGAAGTTGAAGTTGTAGGCAGGGTGGCTCGCCGTCCACATGTGTATATATGAGAAGCATGCACTATTCGCTAGTCACTCTCCTCGTCTGCCGTCTCCAACCAATTGACAAACATCTGCAAGCTCTTGCGCAACAGCACCAACTCGTCGTCGCCCTCGTCCGGCGTGCTCTCGTTCCACCACTCGATAATGTCCTCCTCTCCGCAAATGTCCAGCTCGTACAACCACTGCACAGCCTTGAACAAGTACACCGCTTGGTTGGGGGCAAACAGCTTGTCGCCACACTTGTCCTGGAACGCCTGGAGCAAGTCGCGGCGGTCGTCGCTGTCAAACGCCTGGCGCCTGAAAATAGACCCCCACTGGTCCATCACCTTCTTCACAGCCGCCGGCGCCGTCAAGGTGCCCGTGGAGACAAACTCGTTGATGCGATTCAACAAGACCATCGTGGTGGTGGCACGCACCTCCTGGTAGGACGCGTTCATGCTCATGCGGAGCGTGTTGAGCTCCAACACCGCCGTGTCCATGTCGTGGTCGTTCACCACCGCACGCTCCATCGTGGCAATTGCCTCCCGCTCAAAGTTGTCGCCATCGTCCAGATCCGCCTCGTCAAAGTCGGTGTCAAACACCAGCAGGCGGCGCCGGCGGTGTCTGCGGGTGTGCAGCGCCACGGTCAGTGCCACCAGCTCGTCGTCCAGCAACTCAAGGTGCTGGAAATCAACAGAGATCTGGTGGTATGCCCGGTTGTGCTCGTCACTGTCCTCCAGCTCTTCGTCGCTCTCTCTCTCGTCGTCAGACTTGTAGAGGTAGCCCACGCCTGCGCCACACACCTGCTCCGGAACAAAAGCCTCCTCCCCGTCGTATTCCAGCTGGATGGGGGCCGCCACCACCCGCAGCGACGGCTTGATGACAACGCCTTCGCCCACCGTCACGCCAGCGCCAAGAACAGCATCCCGGCCAACGACCGCCAGCTTGTTGATCACCACGCCGCCAGCAACCACCAGCGTGTCCACCTTGCAACCGTCGTGCAACACAGCACCGTCAAAGATGTACAGGTTGCGCACCTCCACCCCGGCACCGATCGTGACGTTGGCACCAATCACGCTGCCCTCGATCTGCGAGCCCTCACCAATGCGCGAGCCACTGCCGACCACGGTGCACGGACCAATAGTGCACAGCTGCGCCAACACCACGTTCTGGCCCTGGTAGATGTGCAAGGGCCGTACCGTCACCTCGCCGTCTTCGGTGTACATGTTGCTGTCGGGCACCACCGGGTAGCACCAGCGCGCCACCACATCCTGCAGGACCGCGTGGTATGTCTGCCAGTTGCACACGCGCGCGGCATACTCGTGCTCCAACACGTAGCAGTAGATGGTCTTCATCAACAAGTCCAGCAGCAACACGCCCTTGAGAAAGTCCGAGCGCAAGTGCTGGTAGTCAAAGTTGTCCTGGAACAACGCCGGCACGTGCGGAGTGCAGATGTCGATGCAGCAGTCGATCAAGTCGTTGTGCACCACCAACTCGTCCACCAGGTCGAGCAACTCCGGGTCCACCTGCACCTGCGCGTGGTGTCTGCGGCCGTGGGCACCATGGCGCTGGGTGTAGAGGTTGGGAACGTCCTGGTAGTAGACGCACCGCCCGTTGGCGTTGTCCACCATGAAACACGCCAGGTCGTCCTTGGAACGCAGGCGGTGCAAGGGACCCGCCTGTTTCAACACCATGGTGGCGATGTAGTCGCGGTCCTCCTGCTTGCGCTGCTGGTGGAATGCCCACGCACCCTTGAAGTCCATGTTGGTGACCACGTCGCCCAGCACGAGCAAAAAGTCGCCCAGCACCAACCCACGGTTGTCCACGTCGCGCATGGCATCGCCGACAGACTGCAGCTCCAACAGCATGATCACGGTGGTCTTGAACGGCAGTCCGGACTGGCCCCACTTGGACTTGTCCACGTACTCCTGCACCTGTTCCGCCCCGTTCTTGCACATGAGGTACACCTCGCTCACACCGGCGTTGGCAAGAAACTCGAACGTGTACTCGATGAGCGGCACGTTGGCCAACGGAAGAAGACAGCGCGGGGTGGTGTTCGTGAGCGGCATGAACCGTTTCTGGAACGTGTCGGTGAGCACCACCGCCTGCAACCGCTCGTCCCGCGGCGTCTCCTTCTTCTTGTTCTTTGGCGGCATGAAAAGCGGCGATGGGTTTTTTGTGGTTCCGAAAAGAGTGGGTTTCTATTAACTGGTGAGCTCCTTCACCAACACGGGAGCAAACACCACAACAGCGGTGTACAACACAGTAAACACCTGGGCGAGAGCCACAAACACCCCCACCAACCCATGCCGCCGCACCTTGTCGCCAAAGTTGAGACCAATAGCATAGAAGGCAACGCTGAAGAAGTGGTAGAACAACATGGCGGGCAGCGGGAACACCCCGCTGAGGAACCCAATGGGGTCCTCGACACAGGCACCGCCGCGCAAGAAGTAGGCAAAACACCCGCGCTGCAAGATCTGCAAGCTCTCGCTCTCGGCGTCAAACAACATGTAGAGCGCAATGCTCAACACGTTCACCACCGCGTCCAACTGCTTGCGCTCGCGGTGGAACTGCTTCATGGCGGCACTCACCCGGGCGCGGTCCAGCAACCGGGGCACCTGGGCAGGACACAACAACCGGCCCATAAGCGCACAGTCGTTCAACCCCACAGTCATGCCGCCGCCCGTCAACGGGTGGCGCATGTTGAGGGCGTCGCCCACCACCACCAACCCGGGCACGGTGTTCTGTTTCGCGGGCATCCACTGGTTGGGCATGATGCGGAACTGGTTCAGCTTGACTGCCTCGACAAACAGAGGCTGCATCGACGCCGGGAGGTTGGGCAACACCTCGCCGTTCAAAAAGTCCTGCAACTGGTTGTCGCGCTGCGACGGCGGCTTGTTCAGGCGGTAGCAGCACAAGATGCGTGTGGTGGAGGGAGAGATCTGGTACACCAAGATGGGCAGGTGTGCACCCAACAAGACGTGGCCATGGTTGGGCGCCGGCAAGACGGCGTTGTGCAACTCCATCCCGACAAAGTGCGAGCCCACCTGCGGCGCGTACTCAGGCGAGAGCTGTTTGCGGAGACGCAGGTAGATGCCGTCCACGGCAAACGTGAGGTCTGCCGTGTAGGTGGTGGGGGCGGGAACACCCTCCAGCTTCACCTCGACGCCCACAACCTCGCCGTCCCTGTACACCAACTGCGTGACGGTGCCCTCGAGCGCGGTCACGTTGGGCTCGGCCCTCACGGTTTTTCTGAGGTTGCCCACAAAGCCGCCGTGGTGGAAGGCCACCCCGTGCACCCGCGGGTCGCGGTCCCACGCCTCGATATCGATAGTCAGATCGGTCACGATCTTGTCGTTCCCGTCAAAGACACACCCGGGCACGGGCTCCAGCGGCAAGCGCACCAGCGCCTTGTATGGGTACAGAAGCTGCTGGGTGTTGCCGTTGAGCAGGATGTAGTAGCCGTCGACAGGGATGGCCTCGATGTTGTTGACGGTGGAGGCCAAGCCCATGCTGGCAAGCGCGCGCAACCCGCCGGGCTGCATCAACTCGCCCACGATGCGGTCCGGCTTCAGCCAGTCGCGTTCGACAATGAGCACCTTGCGGCCCTGGCGCGCAAGCACGGTGGCAAGCGGCGGGCCCACCACACCGGCACCAACAACGATTGCGTCGAAATGGGACATGGAGAGGAACGGGTGGCGCGTAGGGCACAAGTGGCTGGCGAGAAGTGGTGTCACATGGCGTTTTCGTATATCGTTTACGCGCAGAGCGTCGGAGGGTGCACGGGTGCGGGCGGGGGTGCACGGGTGCACCTCCAACACAGCTTGGCTCTTCCACGAACGTCATGCCGGCCACGACACAGCTCGCGGAGTACGACAAGCTCAAGACCAAGCTCCACGCATCGATCGCACGCAAACGAGAGCTTGACGACGAGCTAGCGCTGTTGGAGGACGAGATCTTTGCCAAGGAGAGTGAGTATTTTTCCGACTGCGCGTACGGCAACATCATCAAGGGGTTTGACCAGTTCAACAAGAACACCCCGGCCAACGCCGTGCTGACGGCAAAGCGCAAGTTTGCCTTCACGGACGACGACCGGATCTTTCTGTTGAGCAGCGCCACGTACATCCGGCACTTGAAGCGCACACAGGGGAACGCCGCAGTGGCCCACTTGGGCATCCCCGCAAGCATGGGCAAGATGGTGGACGAGGACGACCTCATCGACGATGCCGGCGACGGCAAGAAGCGCAAGTAGCAGCCGCCGCGCCACAAGCCCGCCTCCGAATGAACATATCACGTGACGCTTTTGTTTGGTGTGTGTGCCGTTACCAACCGACTCGTTTGCGTTGTCAGCGCCGTCCGCCCTTCATCGACATGCTGAATCCGCCGCTATCCACGCAGCCCTCCAATCCGCCGCCGGGGCTCGCGCCGGAAGCGGTGCCTGCGCTGGGCGACAAGTACGGGCTTGCGGCTCTTGCGCTGCTACTCCGCATGCAGCAAAACGACCAGACGTCCACCGCGCTTGGGAGCGACCTCCAGCTCTTTGGTCTCGACCTCATGGCGCCGCCACAGCAGCAGCTCCTGGCCACGTTTGCCTCGCCGTGGATGGAGACCCTGCGCACGGAGGTGGAGCCCGCCTTCACGCTTCCGCCGCAGTACCACTTTGACTCGCTGCAGCTCCAGCTTCCGCTGCCCGACCAGATCATGGGCAGCTTCACGGACGAGACCTTGTTCTTTATTTTCTACACCCAGCCCCGGGACTTGCTCCAAGAGATGGCGTTCCGCGAGCTCATTGCGAGGAACTGGCGCTACCACAAGGACTTGCAGGTGTGGTTGACAAAGAGCAGCGACGTGGAGCCGGTGCAGGTGACCAGCGGCTGCGAGCGCGGAGTGTACGTGTTCTTCGACCCGCACAACTGGGTCAAGATCAAGAAGGAGTTCATGTTGTACTACCACACCATCATGTAGACGGAGGGTGGTTAGTTGTATACTACTGTCACGCACCACACGAGTCTGTGCACGCGGCCCTGCGGCCGCCACCACCCAGCACGCGGGCCAACATGCACGTGGAAATCTTTTGCAGCACACATCTCGCATGGCTCGCCTCCTCCCCAACGTGGTGGTGACGGGCACGCCTGGGTGCGGCAAGACGCTGCACTGCGAGTACCTTGCGCTGCACCTTGAGGGGGAGTTTACCCACCTCAACATCTCGGACGTGGCCAAGGAGCGTGACTGCATCGTCGAGCGGGATGTCGGGCGCGACACCGATGTGGTGGACGCCGACCGGCTCGTGGATGCCATTACGCCTGACTTGGAGAAGGGCGGAGTGCTTGTGGACTGGCACTCGTGTGATGCGTTCCCGGAGGATCTCGTGGACTTGGTGGTGGTGCTCCGGTGCGACAACCTGGTGTTGTACGACCGGTTGACGGCCCGCGGGTACAAGGACAGCAAGGTCCAGGAAAACTTGGACTGTGAGATCATGGGGGTGGTGGCGGAGGAGGCGCGCGAGAGCTACGACGAGGACGTGGTGATTGAGTTGGTGAGCGAAAGCGCGCAGGGCATGGAGGAGAACTGCGAGCGCATCGTGGCGTGGGTGGAGCAGTGGAAGAAGGACCACCCCGAGGGCGTAGCCACCGACGAGGAGACGGGTGACGAGGCCCTGGCAAGCAGCGACGAGGCCCTGGCAAGCAGCGACGAGTAGGTGTGTATCAACAAACGCCCGGCGTGCGACACCACGCTCCGAGCGCGCAGCACCACGTGCCCGGCGTCGTCGCGCTTCCCCGGAACTTCCCCGGATTTTCACCGGAGATGCAGCGATTTTTCCTCCGATCCTCCCACACCATGCTGAGTCTTGTTGACCAGGCCAAGAAGGCCGCCGCGTACCGTGCTGTGGACGAGACATTCCCCGCCGCCCCGAAGGTGGTGGGTGTGGGCTCGGGCTCCACCGTGATCTTTGCCGTGGAGCGGATCGGCCAGTTGCCCAACAAGGACCTGTTTGTCTGCGTGCCCACGGGCTTCCAGTCCAAGCAGCTCATTCTTAGCAACGGGTTGCGCCTCGGCAGCATCGAGGAGTACCCGGAGATCGACATCGCGTACGATGGTGCCGACGAGGTGGACGCCAACATGCAGTTGATCAAGGGCGGCGGTGCCTGCCTTTTCCAGGAGAAGCTCATTGCTCTGTGCGCCAAGCAGCTTGTGATTGTGGCTGACGAGCGCAAGATCTCCGAGTCGGGCTTGTTGGGCAACCAGTGGCGCCAGGGCGTGCCGGTGGAGATTGTGCCCACGGCATGGCGCCAGGTGATTGGCGAGATGATCAAGTTGGGCGCCAAGAAGGTGGACCTCCGCCAGGGCGGCTCTGCCAAAGCAGGGCCGGTGGTGACGGACAACTGCAACTTCTTGTTGGATGTCGACTTTGGCGAGATTGAAAACCCGGCCGAGTTGCACCGCCAGATCAAGCTGGTGGTGGGCGTGGTGGAGACGGGTATCTTTGTCGACATGGCCTACAAGGTGTACTTTGGCCTCAACGACGGCAGCATCAAGATCCAGGACAAGAAGGCGTAGAGTGTGGGGCCAGACGTGTGCGCAGCCGCCGGTTCGTATTATGTCAATTGATAGGGAAACACAATGAGGCCTCGGCAGCGGCAGAAGGAGCGAGCGGTGGATGGAAAACGGCAGGGTACTTCCTCACGCCTCCTTGGAGTTGGCGCTGATCCAGTTCAAGCACTCGACCAAGCCAATGCCCTGGGTGGCTATGGTGGGCACCACGTTCCAGGTGTGGCCTGCGGACAACTTGTCCAACTCGAACGCGTCAATCAACACCTTGGGGCGCACGCTGCCGGGAATGTCCTGCTTGTTGGCCAACACAATCAACAAGCACCCCTGCAACTCCTTGTCATTGATGACCCGCATCAACTCCTGCTTGGACTCCATGAGCCGATCATGGTCCAGGCAGTCCACCACGTAGATGAGGGCATTGGTGCCGGTGAAGTAGTGGCGCCACAACGCCCGGACACGCTGCTGCCCACCACAGTCCCACACAGCAAACGTGATGTTCTTCACCTTGAAGGTTTCCACGTTGAAACCCACCGTGGGCACCGTTGTCAGCGTCAGCTTGCCACCGAGCTTGAGCTTGTACAAAATGGTGGTTTTGCCGGCGTTGTCGAGCCCGAGCATGAGGATGCGGAGGTCCCGCGACTTGAAGAGCTTGGAAAACAAGTTACCCATGGCGAACAAAAGGAGTGAAGAGCGGTGGGGGGGTTGCGCGCTAAAGACCGGGGCGTGGGAAGAGCAGAGTGAGGGGCGCCGTACAAAATTAAGACGCGTGTCCAAATATCGGAGCTACCAAGACCCCTCAGGCGTGCGTCAGCCATGCGCGCGTTCAGCCAATGATACAGGCCCGCCTTGGTGCGGAATATTTTGTGCCGTCTCCGAGGCGGGCTGGTGCATGGTGTGGGCGTGCTGGGGCGGGCGCAGGCGGACCGCTCCTGGGCTCGCAGTGCCCGCGGGCTGCGCCGCTCGGCGTTTTGTTCCATCAGGGGGATCGCCGCTAAGTGGGTGCATGCGTGTCCGCACACCCGCGCTCCCGCGCACCCCTCGCTCCTGCCACCGGCCAGAGGCGCGCTGGAGCCGCCAGGGCACGTGACAGTGTGTGCGCCGGGTTCGCCGGGCGCAGTGTTGTGCGGTTGCGTCTCGTATGGCGCACACGGACTGCAGGCGCCACCGACACCTCTCGAGCGGGTGCCCTTTCGAGCACTCGGGAATGTGATTCCGTATCGGGCACGCGCCACGCGCACATGCGGTATCTACAGTGGCTGCATGACAGATGCTGAGTGGGCGCTGCACGACCCGCGTTTCCCCGCATCGTCTCCACGCACGCCGCCACACTCGCCAGCGCCGGACCTGTTTGCAAGCGCCGGACCTGTTTGCAAGCGCCGGACCCACCTGCTGACACCCCCATGGACGAAGAGGAGTACCGAGCCCTCACGCGGGTGTTGCGGCTGTTCTACCAGTACGGCGACTGGGCGCGCCGCACCTTTGTTGCCCCGCGCCAGGCGCGCATTGAAAGCCTCACACTGCACGAACGGCTGCTTGTACCCTATCTCCAGCCACACCTCGAGCAGCTTGCACGGTGCATCGACACCAACGAAACGTTCACCAAGAACCTTGCCCTCACAGCGGCCCAAGACTGGGGGGTGGTGTCACAGCCCAGCGCCTGGGGCATGTGCAGCTACCAGGACTACGACAAGGTGCGGCTGGTGTTGCTCCAGATGGTGCGGGAGTGGAGTGCAGAGGGAGCTGCCGAGCGCCAGGCCAGCATCGATCGCATAGTTGCGTGCTTGGAACTACGCTTCCCCAGTGTGGAGGCACGCCAGCATGTCCGGGTGCTTGTTCCGGGGGCAGGGCTTGGCCGTCTCGTGGTGGAGCTTGTGCTGCGTGGGTTCCGCACCCAAGGGAACGAGTTCTCCTACCACATGCTCCTCGCCCTGAGCTATGTTCTCAACCACCTGGACAAGAACGCACCTGCAGCCCTCCACCCGTTTGTCCACAAGTTCTCCCACGTAAAGTCCCGGTCCCACCAGGTTCGGGCAGTGTCGGTGCCTGACTTCTTCCCGCAGGACATGCAGATGCTTACCCAAACGCACCCCGACATCCCCTTGGACGACCTCATGGACATGAGCTGCGGCCTGTTTGTCGATTTGTATGGACCTGCGGCCATAGCCCAGGCCCAGGAGTCGTACACCGACGCCCCTGATGCAGGAGAGTTCCGAGACTCCAACAAGGAGCTGTGGGACGTGCTTGCCACCTGCTTTTTCTTGGACACTGCAAGCAACATCCTCGACTACTTGCGCACCATCCACCATTGCTTGAAGCAAGGTGGTGTGTGGATCAACGTGGGACCGTTGTTGTGGCACTGGGAAGATCACCTGGACGAAAGCGGAGACCCCGGAAGTTTCCCCAAGCAAGGATTGGAATTGTCGCGGGACGACTTGTGGGAGTTGGTGCAGCAGATGGGGTTCGAGGTGGTGGAGCACTCCAGTGGAGACCCGTCCACCTACGACGCCGACCCTGAAGCATTGGGGGGGTGGGTGTACCAGTGCGAGTTCTGGGTGGTTGTGAAAAAATAAGGGCAGAGGTGGCAATACACGGCGTAAGCTTGTCGTGTTGAGCAACACGATAACACCCGGCCCCGGTAGCCATTGTGTCCTCCGCACCCGTTCCCGGGAGTAGTAATGTGCCCCCCCGCACCCATTCCCGGAAGTAGTAATGTACCCCCTCACCACCCCCCGCTCCGTGTACAGAGCCTGTTCAGCAGGCTCGGCGGCGAAACCCACGGCAAACACCCAAACAAGCAACTCCGCAGATGCTTCCCGAAACAGAAATGGATCCACCTCATATCGCCTAACTCCGCCCTCCCTTACAACCCAGTTTTCCCAGCACAATGTCCCAGGAGTCGATTGGCAATGCGTTGCGCGACGGATTCAAGGCCACCGACTCGTGGTGCGACAACAACATCAAGTGGCTTGAGGATCTCCAGCTGTTCTACCACCAGCGTGCCGAGATCGAGCGGGAGTATGCCACCAAGCTCAAGAACCTCTGCAGCGAGCTGTTCAAAAAGAAGGCCGCCAAGAGCACGCAGGTGCTGGTGGGCGACCACCCTGTTGTGACTCCTGGCTCGTTGGAAAGTGCGCTGTTGGTGATGTGGACCGAGGTGCTCACCCAGACCGAGACCATTGCCAAGCACCACAGCCAGTTTCTGGGAGAGCTCAGCACGCAAGTGGCGGGCAAGCTCGGAGTGTTGCAGAGCAGCACGGAGGCTATCCACCAGCGGTTGGTACAGTTCCACCAGGCATTGCTTGATGACCGCGAGCGTACCTACACCGACGTCAGCAAGAGCAAGAGCCACTACGACCGGTTGTGCGAGGCGATGGAGAGCGCCAGAGCACGCCTGGAGAAGCACCTGCTGGGTCTGAAGTACCAGCAACGTGCCAAGGAAAAGGAGGTGGAGATGAACGAGGGCAAGAACGTGTACCTTCTCAAGATCAACGTGGCAAACCGCATCAAGGACAAGTTCTTTTACCAGGACTTGCCGGAGATTTTGGACCAGTTCCAGGACCTCAGTGAGCTGCGGTGTGTGCAGATGAACAACATTGTCCAGGCAGCGGGTGTTTACGAGAGGCGGATGTGCAAGCTGGTGACCGCCACGCTTGACACCATCAGCGAAGTGGTGGAGCAGAACAGCCCGCAGTTGGACCTGGCCATGTTTATCAAGCACAATCTCCTGGACTGGAAGGAGCCCGAAGACTTTGTCTACGTGCCCCTGTCCATCTGGCACGACGACGAGGAGATGGTGGTGAAGGAACCGGAGTTGTCCAAACTCAAGCAGATTCTCAACCAGAGCGTGGGACTGTACGACCACTACACCCAGGCCACGAACAATGAGAAGCAGCTGCTCGAAGAGTTGATGGAGCGGAAGAAGAAGTTGCTCCAGCAGCTGGATGCATCCACCAGAGACATTGACGCCACCTTCCGAAAGTTGCTCACGCAGTTACAGGCGTTCGTGTTGGACGACAGCAAGCGTGTGCAGGCGCAGGTGGAGATTGAAACCATCCAGAACTATGCCGGTGACCAGGACTTGACCTACGTGGCCACTAACCCCGTGAAAAAGGGCATGTTCCACAGCTTGGGCAAGGTGTTGAGAGGGGAGACTCTGGAGGACGTGCCGCTGGGGGCCCTGGACACGCTGCACTTGGCTGCACCACAGCGGACCAACACCGTGCTCCTGCAGTTTGCCTCTGCTCGGCACGACAATGCCAGCAGCCACGGGGGCGGTGGTGGCTTGTTGGGTGGGCTTCTCCGCAGAGGCACCCTGGTGGCCAGTCATAGCCAAGGCGGTACCGTGTCAGCGCGGGCGCTTTACCCGTACACGGCTGCAGGTGATGACGAGGTTCTGCTTGCAGCGGAGGAGTCGTTGACGGTCACTCAGCTGGATGACGGGAGCGGGTGGACAATGGTTTCCAAGCTGGATGGGCTGTCGGGACTTGTGCCCACGAGCTATCTTGAGATTGGCGTGAAGAAGCGTGGGCCGTCGGTGGCTCCGCGGCGGGGTGCTAAGAAGGTGGAGTACGCCAAGGCGTTGTATGACTACAACGCTGATGGGGACGACGAAATGAGTCTCCAGGCGGGCGACCGGGTCGTGATCTTGGAGCATGATGATGGCGGGTGGACCAAGGGTGAGTTTAACGGTGTTCTGGGACTCTTTCCTACCTCGTATGTGGAGTTGTTGTAGCGGTTGAGGGAGACACGCAGAGCAGGCACTGTGCGGAGGAGCACGGGGAGCACGGGGAGCTCGCAAATGGAATAGCACGGCTATAAAAGTACATTCATTCTACCAGCCGGGGAGAAGGTGGGAACGGGGGAGAGACGGCAGCGGAGAGGGTCGGAAGCAGACCACTCACCCAACTGCTCACAAGGCACCAAGGTAGTCCTCCTTGATGCTGCCGATGGCGTAAATCTCGTTGACGTCGGTCCTGGTTCCCAAGATCTTCAAACGGATCTTGGCTCCCTTTTCAATCACCTGGTCGTCGCTCAGGAACGCCGGTGGGTTCAGCATGGGGTCGTACTTCATGTCGGAGGGAATCAGGTGGTTGGAGATGAACACGTTCAACGGGCCCACGTCCACAAAACACCCCAACTGCGTCACGTTGGTGACAATGCCGTCCACCACCTCGCCCTTGAAGGGCTTCCACACCACCGCCGTGTACTTGACCTCAAACTCTGCCATGCCCGAGCCAGGAACCACCTTGCCTCTGCCAATGTCAATGTCCATCGAGTCCAACACACACACAATGTAGCCAAACTGGCCGGTACAGGTGCCCTCCACATCGGCAAGAAGCTTGTTGCGGAGGAACTGGCCCATCTGCGGCCCAAAGAAACTGGGGTGGAGGGTGAGGTTTAGAGAGAGATCCTTGAGGAAGAACATGCGTGGATCGGATGCGGGCTGGGCAGCGTGGAGGAGGACGGCAGCCACAGGGGCAGGTTGGCGGGTGCGGTGTTTTTTTGGCACTCGTCCATGCGCACAGTGGGTAGTGGCACGACCGCTGCTCCGGCACGACGAAAAACCGTTCGCTGCATCCACCGCTGTCCACCTCTCTCCATGTCCCAGAAGATCGGCAAGACCGGGTTGGCGTTTGCGCGCTTGTGGCACCACGTGGATGCGGCTGCCGAGACGCGCACCCTTGGTCGGTTGGCGCTGGCGATCGCCGTCACCTTGATGGGCAAGCACAAGCCTGTGTTCCACAAGCTGCAAGACCTGGGCGACTACGTGGTGGTGCTGAACTGCCAGCACCTCCGCATCTTGGGCAACCTGATGACCGACAAGAAGTACTACCTGCACCGTGGTCGTCCGGGCCACTTGAAGGTGGTGACGATGGGCCAGATGGTGGAGAACAAGGGGTACCTGGAGGTGTTGCGGCGCGCCGTGAAGAACATGTTGCCGCGGAACAAGTTGCGGGCCCAGCGCTTGGCACGGTTGAAGGTGTTTGACGGGTCCGAGCACCCGTACAAGCAGAACCTTGTCGCCCACGCCGACGAGCAGCCGTTGGTGCAGCAGTTGTTGGAACAGCAGAAGGAGCAGCAGCGGTTGGACCAGGAGCAGGCTGCTGCCAAGCCCTGAAACAGCACAGCTATCTAGGAGCCGGCCCGCCCGGCCGTAGACGTGGGTCCGCCCGGCGTTGGGTCCGTGGCGTGGCTGAATGTGTATATACGCCATCATCCCATCTCGCGTGAAATCCGCCTCCTCCCATCTTGCGGAACCCTTCCTGCCGCCATGATCCACCTGGTGATGATATTCAACAACGACGGGCTTCCGCGGCTCCTCAAGTTCTACACCCAGGTGGACCTTCCGACACAGAAGCTTCTCCTCACCCAGGTCTACCAGTTGGTGCTGCGGCGGACGGCGCTGCAGTGCTGCTTCGTCACACCGCCGCCGCTTCTCCTGGAGGCCGAGGACATCAAGGTGATCTACCGCCACTACGCCACCCTCTACTTTGTGTTTATAGTGGACGACCAGGAGCTGGAGTTGGGCACGTTGGACCTCATCCATGTCTTTGTCGAGTGCTTGGACCGGTGCTTCGAGACGGTGTGCGAGTTGGACTTGGTGTTTGGTTGGCAGGTGTTGCAGAGCGTCTTGGAGGAGGTTATCCAGGGCGGCATGGTGATCGACACCAACATCAACCGCATCGTGGCCGCCATTGACGACGCGAACCGCCAGCAGGGCGGCGACTCCACCGTGGCCGGCAGCTTGACACAGGCCGGCAAGTTGCTATCGGGCTTGGGCCGCGGCGGCCGCTTCGGGTGGGCCCGGCGATAGCCCCGTCGACAGCATGCTCCGCATACGCATGTTCCTATATACACAGCCCTCACCCCCACCACTTCCAGCCCTTGCGGGTCTCCTCAATAATACCCTCCTTGGTGCTGATCTTGGCCAACTCGGCCCGCGCACGCGCAATCTCCTCCTTCTGGTCCGCGGCGGCCGCCGACCGATCCTCCGCCTCGCGCGCGGCTGCTGCCAGCCGCCGTTCAAACGGACTGGCGATGGGCCCCGCCATCCACACAGGGTCGTTCAGACTCGACGTTTTCTTCACAATTGCCATGAGCTCCTGCTGCTCCTGTTCCCGCCGCGCCTTGCCCTCCTCGTAGTGGCGTCTCACCTCGGGGCTGAACTTGGCAATCAACTGCTCGTCGGTCGGCGTGGCGTACTTGTAGAGAAGCACCCCCAACCCCACGATCAGACCACCCACCGCATACACACGGGCCCACAGCTTGTACACCAGCAATCTGGACATGAAGAGTTTCTGGTATATTACAGCATTACGCGTGGGTGGCATCGGCCAGGTGTTCCAGCTCCAGCCCGCTCAGATCGGCGTCTGCTACCTCTGCGAGTCGCTCCTCCCACCCGGGCCTCTGCACAGCAGCCAGTAGTTGATCCACCATCCCCCGGAGCTGGTCCACTTCCCGGGCCGCGTCGGTGCGCGCCAACAGCGCCATCTCGCCTTCGAGCAGCGTGAGCCGCTGCTGCTGTTGCTGGAGCCGCACGAGCCGCGCCACCTGTGCCGCAAGCCGCTCCCGGAGCGCATCGTACTCTGCAAGCACCGCCAGGCCCTCGCCGTCCTCGCCCGAGAGGTATCGTCCCTGCGGAAGCTCGCGCACCACTGCCACCAACCGTTCGCCGTCCATCGTGCCGCCTGCGGCTGCCAACACGGCCAGGACGCTGCCCGCATCACCGGCCAGTGCCACACGCCCCCACGCCTCTCGGGCCTGCTCCACCTCGTTGGTGTACACCTGCTCGGCAATGGCATCCACGGCCTGTCTCGTGAGAAGCCGCTGCTGCGACTGCCGGATCAACTGGTTGGCCCGAGCCACCACTGCCTGGAGCCGGGCCGCCAGGATGTCGCCCTCCACCTGCCGCACCACTGCTGCATCCACCACCACCGGCTCCTGGAGCCCCCGCACCTGTGCCAGCACAAACAGCCGTGTGTACGCAAGCGTGCGGTCCATAAGAAAGGTGTTTACCGATGAGCGTGCATGCGACCTGCTTAGCCACGCTCGGCCCAAGCAGGCACCGGCCAAGCCGCCGGGCCGCCGTCTCTACCCACCGCCCGACACACACGCACGCCCCCGTGCATTCCCGGACCCGTGCGGGGGCACGGGCAGCACCCGGGCGCCGCCGCAGTGTCGCCACGCCCCATGGTCAGCCGCGCTACTGCAGACACAGAAAATAAAAGACCTGCAAGTTGCCCCACCCCCCAAAGTCGCCACGCCTTCATCTTGCATCGCCCCGTTCCTGAGGCCTTTTTGGAGACCCACGCGCCGCTAACCCCCCTCTCTGCCCAAGCTCTTCTGGCGTTGTCTCGGCACCATCCACCTTCCAGCACGCTGTGGCGTTTAATTGCAACCGTCCCCAGCACCCGGCCACGACACTAATCTCCGGCAAGGTTACTGGAGCAACCCCCAAGCACCCAGCGCTCCCCAGTGCCGACAACCCCCCGCGCGGCACAAAAAAGACCCCACCAGCAACGTGCGCTCGCCATGTCCCAGGAAGAAAGACAGGCCCAGGGCGCTGGCACCAGCGCCCGTATTGCCGGCATCAGGGCCAAGATCGACAAACAGCAGCGCGCCATGGAGGGCCTCCACCAAATGCGCCGCGTCTTGGACAACCGTGTCGCAATTGAACAGACGGAGGTGACGATGCGCGAAACACAGATGAACCTCGAATACCTCCGGCAGACGCTCGAGGAGGAGTTGCGCCTCGAGGCCTCTTCCTCCCAGCCAGGCTCGCTGGAGAGCGGCGGCAACGGCTTGCTGGAGAGCGGCAGCGGAGCAGCTGCCGGTTCCCGTGCCGTGTCGTCTCGTACCCACAACAGTGCGCCGCACTACACCCGGCTCGACTTGATCAAGCTGGAGTTGGAGCCGCGCATGTTGGGCCACCGGATCCAGTACATGTTGGAGCAGCTTGAGTTCAAGCAGGAACGCGAAAAGCAGTACCGCGAGGGCCACGAGAAGATGGCGCGCTTGTACGAGCGTGATGGCGACCGCCGCAACATGATCGAGCTGGAGAAGCACCGCGACATCAGCGCCTCGAAGATCCGCTTGCTCGATCGTCTGATCAAGAACAATCTCCAGATGTTTGTCGACGTGGACCTGGTGATGCGCGACAACAAACAGATGCGGGAGGACGAGGTCCTGCGCAAGCCGGTGACGGGCCGCTTGCGGATCACCATCCACCAGGTCCGTGACGTGGACCATCTTGCCCTGCCGCTCTTCAGGAACGGACCCGACACATATGTGACCTTGAAGGTTGACGACGTGGACAAGGGGCGCACCAAGGGCAGCAAGATCTCTCGGTGGCTGGACGAGTTCGTTGTCGACGTTGCCCTGGCCACCGAGGTGGAGCTTGCCGTGTACGATGCCAAAGACAACCAGACCATGCCGGTGGGCATCAACTGGTTTCTTCTTGCTGACTTGAACGAAGAGCTTCGCCGCAAGAAGGTGGTGGAGGAGCGCGAGCGCCTCGCCAACTGGGTCACGCCTGGCAACTTCAACGGGGGTGGCCCTCAGAGTGGTCCTCAGACCGGCAGCGGGGGCGGCAGCCAGTTTACTGGCCAGTTTTCCGGCACAGACCCGGTGCCCTTGGGTCCTGGTGATGGCAGCCGTGCTGGCGCCCCGGCCATGGGCGACCACAATGCCGAGGACAAGCCGGTGGCGACGGACTTTTGGCTCTCCTTGGAGCCCAAGGGCCGGATGCACGTCACCATGAGCTTTGTCAAGCTGCTGACGGCGGCGCAAGATGGACGGCGCACCCGTGTGGATGGCGGGTTGGGGCGCCATGGCGCTATCCGCGCCGCCAAGGAGGAAGTGCACGAGCAGCACGGACACCAGTTTGTGCAGAAGCTGTTCTACAACGTGATGCGGTGTGCGTACTGCAACGAGTTCCTTCGTTTCACCGGCTACCAGTGCCAGGACTGCCGATTCTTGTGCCACCCGGACTGCTACAAAAACGTGGTCACCAAGTGCATCTCCAAGCCGAGCGTGGACATGGACCCGTACGAGGCACAGTTGAACCACCGCATCCCGCACCGGTTCCAGGAGACCCATAACCGGGGCACGCGGTGGTGCTGCCACTGTGGCTACATTCTCCCCTGGGGCCGCAAGAAGGTGTGCAAGTGCCTGGAGTGTGACGTGTATGCCCACCTGAACTGCACCAATCTCATTCCCAACTTGTGTGGCATGCTGATGGTCAAGGCCAACCAGTTGTTGCGGGCGATCCAGGAGGCCAAAGCCCATGTGCGTACCCCGCAGCACCTGGGCGCTCCGTCCGTGCTGGTTACTCCTGCTGGCCACAAACAGCCGTCGGTGCCTGTACAGTCGTTGCCTGGCGGCGATGGTGCTCGCCTCCCCACAAAGGTGGCTAACCAGGTGCAGACCCAGGTGCAGGCACCGCACCAACAGCAACCGCTGCTGCAGAACACCGGCCCCACGCAGCAGTATGCGCAGGCACAGCGGGTGCCCACGGACCCGTCTGCTGCTGCCCGACGGCGGGCACCTCCACTGCCGCTTCCGCCTCTCCCGTCTGCCCAGCCCGACGGACGCCCTCCGCCTGTACCGAAACACACGGCGGCGCCGCATCAGCAGTTGAGTGCTGGCGCGCTCAAAGAGCAGGCCACAGGCAAGTACATCACTGGGCGCGACGACCTTCCACCAGCCGCTCCGTCGCCCGATGCAGAGAGCAGTTTGCTGCTGGCGCCGCCTCCGTATGGGAACGAGCGGCCGAAGCTGGGCGAGATTTCCGGCAGCGGGCGCGAGCACCGGCGGCGGCAGGAGCGGCGGCGGAAGGTGGGCATTGACGACTTCCGGATGATTGCCGTGTTGGGCAAGGGCAACTTTGGAAAGGTGATGCTTGCGCTGCTGAAGCGGACGAACAACTTGTGTGCTATCAAGGTGCTCAAAAAGGATGCGATCATCGAGAACAACGAGATCGAGAGTCTGCGGCTGGAGAAACTGGTGTTTCTTGTGGCGAACAAGGAGCGGCACCCCTTCTTGTTGAACCTCCACTGCTGCTTCCAAACGGAGAACCGCATCTACTTTGTGATGGAGTACATCAGCGGTGGAGACTTGATGTTCCACATCCAACGGAGCCGGTTTCTGGCACGCCAGGCGCAGTTTTATGCGGCGGAGGTGTTGCTTGCGTTGAAGTATCTCCACGAGAACGGCATCATCTACCGCGACTTGAAGTTGGACAACATCATGCTTGCAAGCGATGGCCACATCAAAATTGCGGACTATGGATTGTGCAAGGAGAACATGCACTACCAGGACACCACCAACACCTTCTGCGGCACGCCGGAGTTGATGGCGCCGGAGTTGGTGATGGAGCAGCCGTATGGCCGTGCAGTGGACTGGTGGGCGTTTGGTGTCTTGTTGTACCAGATGATCTTGAACCAGCTGCCGTTCAAGGGCGACGACCAGGACGACATGTTCAACGCCATCATGCACGACGACGTGGTGTACAACGTGAACATGCTGCGCGAGCTGGTGCTCTTGTTGCAGGCGTTGCTTGACAAGAACCCCGAGACGCGTCTCGGCGGCGGCACGCGCGACGCCTTGGACATCATGGAGGACCAGTACTTCCGCAACGTGGACTTTGACGACATGCTCCACAAGCGGGTGCGGCCGCCGTATGTGCCCAGCATCGGCGATGGTGCTGACTTTTCCAACTTTGACCTGGAGTTCACCAGCGAGACGCCCTCGCTCACGCCGGTCAACTCCCGGTTGACGCTGGAGGAGCAGGAGCAGTTCCGCGGCTTTTCTCACATCAGCGACGAGCAGATCTAGCGTAGGAGATACACCTTGCCACTACACGCTCGCCGCCAGGCTGTCCGCACGTCTACCGCCTGCACGCACCCGCCGCTTGCACGCCCAGCCGCCCGCCGTTGGTTGCTTTTTTCCATTCACATTGGTTACACACGAGGCGCTGGCCTGCACATGGCCGTGTCTTTTTACAGGCCGCCTTGCACCTCCCCACATCCATCTGTGGCGATTCATTCCCGGTCCACGTCCGCCCCGCCCCCGTCCTGCGCACACGACCCGCTGCCCCCATGTCTGCCCCCCCACGACGCCGTGCCTTTGGGAGTCTGTTGTTGCTGTCGATCATCGGCCGCAGCGGCCCCCTGCCACCGCCACCGAGCCGGAGTGCTAGCCACGATCCCCGGTTCATGAGCGGGAGCCCCACCATGGCCAACATTGCCCGGGCCGCCTCTCTGACGGAACACTCGGTTGCTGCGGAGACTTCCGGTGACGGTGGCGAGGAGCCTGCCACTGCTGCCGACACCACCCGCGTTGTTTCCGAGCCTCCGCGCCTCGCCGCGGCCTCCTCGCTGGACGAGTTGGAGCCGGCAGCCGTTCTGACCGCCATCCCCATTGCTGCTCAGGGGGATGCGGCTGACACCACCATGGAGCCGGCCACGCCTGTGGACGAGCTTGCGCCCGAGCCTGTTGCAGAGCTGGCTCCCGCCGAGGATGCCGACGACCGGCCCGACGACGACGGCAACTACCTGCTCCGCATCACGGCGTTTGTAGACTTTTCTCTGCTGCACCAGGGACTCTACTTCTCGCCCATTGTCCGCAAGATCCCCCACCTGCAGGTCATTCCCGTGGGGCGGTACACAGAGAAGAACAGAGCGGCAGCACATGCTGCTGCGGGGCTGAGTGAGGCGGTGGTGTTCAAGCTGAAGGTGGTGCTGCGAACCCATGCCCAGTTCTATACTGATGCCGAGGGCCAGTGGTGGATCAAGGACTTGGGGCTGAGCTCAGGCACTTTCCTCAACCACGTGCGTCTTCTGGCTGCGAGCAAGCTGAGTCCCGGCACGCAGCTACACGACGGTGACATCATGCAGCTCGGGATGGACTACCGAGGTGGCTCCGAGGAGATCTTTCGCTGTGTCAAGATGCGCATTGAGTTGAACCGTCTGTGGCAGCGCAAGGCCAATGCCTTCAACCTTGAGGCACACAGCCGCTTGAAGCAGCTCACCTTGGGCGACAACGAGGAAGGTGAGGACCACCAGTGTGCCATCTGTCTTGACAACATCGAGCCGTGCCAGGCAGTGTTTATCAGCCCCTGTCTGCACTTGTGGCACTACCGGTGTATCCGCCAGATTCTTGCCAAGTGCTACCCGCAGTTCTATTGTCCCAACTGCCGCAGCATGTGCGACCTCGAGGCGGATGACGAGATATAGGCTTGTAATGGAGCGTGAGGCGTAATGCATGTGTCTTGACGTTGGGCAACCCGTGGTCCGGGGGAGGCTACCACTGGGTGAGTTTTTGGAGTTGGTGCTGGCACCGCCGGAGTTCGCGGGACTTGGTTTCCAACTTTGCTTGGAGGGCAACAATCAAGTCCACCACCAGTTTGTTGGTTGCAAAC